>JAQFVV010006226.1:4233061-4446141 GCA_028023455.1 Epiperipatus broadwayi | reverse complement strand
GAGACATTTTTTCATGAGATAATAAAAAAATTGCATGAAGTGAGATTGAGTGAACACAGCTGATAGATAAGCTGGATCATGCTGAATTTAATTTAAAAATGTTTCACACTCAAGATTTTAAGAGATGCACTTTGTTGGAGTTCTTTTGCTACAAAATGGGATGTTTATGTTTTTTTATCACATCAAGTAAATGTTCCAGGACTTGCAGATAAAATGTCTGACCATTACACAAACTAACTTTACCATTTGCATCAAAAAAATCAGCATTTTGACTTTGAACTTTTTGCAATGCTTTTAGGAATATGGTAAATTTAACATGCCAATTAGACCACTCATAAACTTGTGTTTTTATGAACTCAGTTCACTTCTAATCTGATCAAGCATTACAATTTTTTACCTCCTATTTTCTGTAAACAAAAAGCAGAATTTCACATTGTTTGAACATTTCAGCCATTATAAAAAAAATTGACAAATACACAAAACACACTTTATCAAAAAATGTGCTACATGATCCCACGATTTCACACAGCAATGTCATTTGTCAAATTGATGCAGAAGAGTTCTTGAAAGAAGTATTTGACAGCAAAAATATATACTACATCAGGTGTAAAAGCCACAGAACAATTCTGGTTATTTTTTAAGTCCCCCTCCTATATATGTGTGTGATTGTGAAAATAATAAAAAGATATTTTGTGAATTTCAATATCCATGACTGGTATCAGAACCAAATAACTGGTAATGGAACCAAATATCATAAATATAGGTTGAATTACTATTTAGAATAACTACAATAATAATATTCATGCTTTGTTTAACTGTACTTTATTTACAATCAACTAAGATGGACAAATGAAAAGGAAGTGTGATGGGAATATGTGAAGAAGAGAGACTAGAAAGATCAGAGATGGATTGAACTTGGAGAGACCTTCCTTCATCCTGCAATTGATGGATCGATAATGGTTAAAAATGATGATGATATCAATACAATGAACTTTTCAGCCATTGAATATGACAATTACTTTTTTACATTCATTGTTTGCTTCTCTTCTGTCTCAAAACAATGCCATAAATATATACATTACATTTTTACAGGGCCTAACAATATTTTTTCACATCAATGGTGGGTAGTTGTTTTTTAAATTAAAATGGCATTTTTATTATTTTATTGAAAAAAAAAATCATAATTTCTTATTTTCATAAAGTTTAAAATGATTATTTGCTTTAAGTTAGAAATGTCATTAAAAATGAGTAATTCCATTCACAGCTTTTTCTTACTTTGCTACTACTCAAACTTTAAAAAAAGAACGTTTGTCACTTTTGTCACTTTTTTACTTTGTTTAAAATTAAGACTTTTATCAGATTTTTAGTTTTAGAGATCAACCAAAGCATAACTTTATGCAAAGCAAAAAAGTGTCAATTTAATTTTGTTTTCGTTTATACATTTAAAACAATTTAAAAAATCATTTTTATGATAAATTAATGACTTCTAAATTAAACATAGATCCAATGTATATGTAAACAAAGGAAGTAAAATAACTCTTTCACAGTCTATGACAAAGAATAGGTGGGTTCATCTTCTATTTATTTCTTTGTTCAACTTATTTAGAGTGCTTTTAAGTCATAGCCACTGGAGAAGAATGACTTACTTCCTTTGTTTACATATACATTGTCCTATGTTTAATTTAATTAAAGGGTACTTTAGTATTATTCAACCGATGACGTTTTATACTTACCGATTTTCCTTCCGGCAAACATTGTCGATGATAACATGACAACATTGTCATGTCAACCAAGACACTGACATGATTAATCCAATTTTTGGATTTTTTTGACCCACGAGATTTAAAAATCAGAGAGAGCTTTGGGAAATTTTGTCATTTGTCTGTCTTTTGTGATTTTGCTACTAGTCCACCACAGTGGACGCTATTTGTAAGTAATTTTCATTTTTGTTTCTAATAAATAATGTCATTTTGATGTATATTATTTTGTAAATTCTTCTGCAATTATAAAAAGTACAATTAATTAATTTTATTTTTAATTTCTATTATACAGAAATTTTTTTTTTAAAATTCATCCGCAATTATAAAAATTACAGCTATGAGAGTAATACAATGTCTGGCGTTGTCGGTGGTTTTGTATTTTATAATTGAGCATAATATTGGCCGTGCCTTCGGCACGTCAAAAACAACCCCCCCGCCCATTACAGCACTATGCGCTGACTTTTCTAATTTTCAGTCAAAAAATGAGACACATTTTCAAATTGTTTGTTTTATATATTTTTAACATGAATAATTGAGTTAAATACCATCAGAAATGTTGTAAAGATAAGATAATTTTTAATGCAAGTACATTTTTTTGATTTTTTTTTGTTATAAAAATTTGTAATATAGAGTACGTTTTAAGTTATTGTCCAGGTCACCATTAATAATGCCAGATAATCAGGAAAAGTGTTCTTTATTTGTCTATTTATTTTAAATTTACAAAAAAAAAATTGTACAATTATAAAATTTACACTTAGTTACTTTCAATTTCTAAATTATCAAACTTACACTTAATTACTTTTAATTTCTAAATTATTTTGATGCACGCATGTACTTTTTTTTTTATTTTTTCCAACCAATGACGTATTACCCTGAAGCCATATCAGTCTGATCTTGCGATCTTTAATGTGCCGGGTCCACATGATTTGTGGACAAATTTTAGCGATTGCATTTGTCCGCAAATCACTTGGAGACATTATCTTAAAGATCTGAAGATCAGACTGATATGGCTTTGGGGTAATACGTCATCGGTTGGAAAATACTAAAGAACCAATTAAAGTTTATATATTAAATCTTGTTTAATTCTTATAATCAAGGTGTTAAAAGTAAGATGCTGTCTCCAGACTTGTATAATTAATTATGAGTTTAATAATTCTTAAGTGCCATATTCCATCTGGGTGATAAAATAATTTCACTCTGAATTACCAACAATGTTGACAAAGGTGTGCTTATAAACATCACAGCTACTAAAAATAGATGGATTCATTCTATTCTTGATTTCTTTGTTCAACATTTAGAGTGCTTTTAAGTCACAGCCTGGGGAAGAGTGATTTACTCCCTTTGATAAATTAATAAATAATTGTTGTTTTTTTTTAAAAAGTAATCTTATCTAATAACAATAATAAATAAATAATACAACCAATAAATAATATCAACTCTGACTTTTTAAATATACATAATAAACAGAAGTTGTAATATTTGTTATAGTTTATTCCAAGTCCCCTCATTTATCATGTAATGTGGATAATAGTTTGTTTGTTTACAAGCATTACTTACAATATTCCACATGGTTTATTGTATTTTACTATACACATATAGTATTTATCAACACACACATGTGTAGAATGCATATACCAATTATCTTTATACTATAACAAATTTTTTTTAAAAAAATTCATTATTTACAATAAATTAAAAAAAGCTTACTTATGCTATATACTTACTGTATGCTCAATTATTCACGTTCATTCAAAAAATACTAATAATAAATTTAGTGTATTGTAAATGTTTTTTTTAAAATAAAATGGACAATGAAATATCAGAATGCTAACCTAGTTTTTATTGCAAATAAACATTTGTTCTCAGGTAATATATTTTGTTTTCAATAATTTTTAGTTCTACGAAAATATAATAACAACTTTATCAGAAAATATAATTTTTCCAGTTGTTTTGATGTTTTAAATCTGGATCAAAAACTATACAACCATTCTTTATTTGCAATTGAATGTACACTTTCTGACATTATATAATATCTACAGAAATATTTTACTTGATTTTTTTTCCTTTCATAATTATTATTGATAACTTTGACTTTATTGATGAACATCATTAGTTGACATGGAATATGTGTGTGCAAGACATTTCAAAGCCTTTCTAAAGAGCAGTTTAGTGGAAGTAAAATGTTTTATTTTAATGTTTTTTATTTTCAAAAGAACAATTTTAATTTTCACTAAGAAGCAGAAAACATTATTAAAACACAGTGTCAACAAACAAAAAAAAAAAATTAAAACAAAAAGATTGCAAGAGTATCAATCAACAAATAAATAATGCTACTATGAATATTAATAACTGACTTAGTATGCATTTCCTCAAGAGGTTTCAGTGTCTTAAAGGCAGATTAATACCATTAAAAATACGCTTTCAAACAAGAAATGTTAAGTATAATAGTATAACAAGCATAATGATTTTTATTATTGTAGGTTTGTTTTTGTTTTTAGAAAATTGATTTAAATTTTCATTATAAAACAGAAAACAGTAAGAAAATATAATCAAGAAAAAAGTAATGTCCAAGCAAAAAAGCAGTTCTGCAAATGATATGGCTAAATGAATGAGAAGTGAATTTTAATTAGGGTTACCCCTAAATACATGCATTTCAATAAAGCCACAAAAATTGGATAATATGATAAATAACCTTCTGAAACCAATAAGTTTATTACAGCAAACTTTACTGTACACATCTGCATTTAGATATTTTCTTATTTTTCAATTTGCTAATCAATATAAAATCAAATATATGTATACTTCCATAACAAGATTTCTTATCACAGATATTCCGTAATAACTAAAATCTCTTAAGGAAAAAACAGGGTATGACTTTACTAACTATAGGATCTTATGCAGTCATATATCCCTTTATGCATTTCTATATAGGTATTAATTTTTTGTTGTTGTTAAATTTGAAATGTCTCCAGTTTCCAATTACATAAACAAAAAAAAAAATTTTTTTAACAACATTCACAGACAAACATGTAATCATTCATGTATGAATTTATATACCTTTCTTAGTTATGATTTTCTAATTTTTTATATTTGAAATGTAATTGATATTACAATATTTTTGTCATTAATAGTTTAGGAATCTCTTCTATGAAAAGATTTTGTAATTTTTAGATTTATTTTTCATTTTCACTGCTGTTAAGCCTTAAAGATATTTTTCTATTAGATTTTATTATACATTTATATGCATTTAGTAATGATATTCACTTGATTAATATTGAACCAATGTTGCTTACTATAATGAATAATTAAAAGCTTGCTTATATTTTTTCACCAAGAATCGATTTAGCCAGTTTCGAGAAAAGGAATTGAAAGTAAAAATAATTTTTAATAAACTTCTGCATCATGAGGATATTACAATTAATGAGAAGTGAAAGTAATAAATCATAGATTTTAATAAATCATAGATTTATCCTTTGCGCTTGTCAAAATTATAACAATAATAAAATTGTGTTAACACATATAACGTAAAGCTCTATAAATGGTAATTAACAAATTAAAAAGGGCTTAGTGCTGTCCAGAAAGTGTATTTCTCATAATCATAGCTTGTTGTGACTTACTCAGTGGAATCCTTATATATGTACAATATGCAAATTTTATGCAAATGAGTCAATTAACCCATCTTTTGGATATAGCAAAATATGATTTTTTTGCAATTACCCAGAGCTACCATAGCTACTAGGTTGTCGATCATAAGTATAAGTATAATGTCGCACACCAACCCAGAATGGAGTCCAATATTTGCACATCAAAAAGTATCCGGACATGAGTTCAAACCCACCTCTGCAATATTAGTTTGTACTGACAGGTACCATGTTAAACGTAAGGTAAAGAAAGTTTACTTCATAGTGGAAGATTCCTTCGCCATTAATCACAAAGAATCATGTTTTGCTATATTCAAAAGATGGGCTAATTGACTCATTTGCATAAAATTTGCATATTGTACATATATAATGATTCCACTGAGTGGGTCACAACAAGCTATGATTATGAGAAATACACTTTCTCAAAAGCACTAAGCCATTTTAATTTGTTAATTACCATTTATACAGCTTTATGTTATGTGTGTTAGCACAATTTTATTATTATTGTTACAATTAAGAAAAGAAAATTTGAGAGGAAGATAATTATATTTAACTAGAAAATTTGATATCAATTAAAGCCAATAAAATAAATAAACTACTGTAATTGCATTTGATAGGCTGAATATATTAAAAGGAAGCATGATAATATGCTTAAAAAGAAAAGCTTTTAAGTAGTGTGTATTTTGCCTTCTTAGTCTTAAAATTATTATATATGGATTGTAAATTATAAAATGAAACAAAGATTGCAAGTGACTGAATTGAACACATACAGGCATTACTTACATAACATAAATAGCAAAAAAAATGATATATCAACAGAAAGCAACTCTATAAGTTTCTGAATGGGACATTTAATACATAATTATAGAAAAATAACTAGTGATATAAAACTTAATTGTAGTATTTTATTTTCAATAAATATTTTAATAAAAAATAAATCAATAAGAATATTCCATAAGTTAAATTTAAATGTACTAATTAATGACAATGGAAACTGTTTTAGGAATGAGTTATAATTATAAGAAAATGAATAAAGTTGCATAATTAAAAGGTTTCTACAGAAAGAATGAAAAGAATGGAAGAACAAATTTTGATCTGATTAGTGTAAAGATAAAATCTTATGAAAGTAATAGATCTGGAAAGTGAAATTAATTAAATGCTTTCACAAAGGAATTTTAAGGAATGGAAAATTTCCAATAAGGGAACAATTAAACAGCAGACTATAGAAACCCGGGATTGCAGATTTAAGTGCTTTTTTTCCTCCTTTGTGTTGGTAAAGTGCTACTGGTCTCGTAACTGGTATTGTCGGGAACAAGTCAATGTTTGCAAGGGAATAAACCCAGATGTTTTGGAATCTGAAAGTATTAAAATCTGACTAGTATTTAAAGCATATCGTCCTGATCTTACTTTCTTTTATATAAGCCTAAATAGCTCTTAGGTTTAGGTAGCTGTGGAAAGTGACAATCCATTAAATAAGACAGTAATTGTCAGACATTATTGAAAGAGTGTTTAAAGACTTTTAGAATTCTGTGATCATTTATTTTTCTGTATGCTAATTATATTTAAGTTTGTATATATATTTTAGTTTTGTTTTACATAATGTATAATAAATGTTTAGTACAAAATTAGTTTTAGTTATTAATTGTGGTTTGCCCATTCGAGAGTTGTGGTTAAAGACATAAAATGGCGGTCAGAAATTATGCATTACTGGCAAAAAAATGTTTGGCATCCTGTCCAAAGGCAACAAAAGGATGGGAGAGAATGCATATTGATTATGTAAGACCAGTGAATGGAAAAATTCTGCTGATAATTACCGACGCATTCTCAAAATATATACAATACCATATAGTGAAAGATACTAGTACTCTAGAAACAATTAAATGTTTAAAAATGTTTTGTTCGATGCATGGTTTTCCAGAAGTTATAGTATCAGATAACAGAGCAGGGTTTATTGGAGAGGAATTTTAACAGTTTTTAGTACCTATGGGATTCAACACATGTGCATACCTCCATATCATCCCCAATCAAATGGATTAGGAGAGAATGCAGCATAGCAAGTAAAAAGAAGTTTAAAAAAAATGAGTAACATAGAAATGCAAAACACATTATAGGCATTTATGCTATACTAACATTCAACGATATCTATAATGACAGGAAAATCTCCAAAATTAATATGTAGATGTAAACTACAAATTACATTTGAAATTTTGCATCCTATATTAGAGTTCCAAATGTGGAGTTGGGGAGCCTGTAACAGTGAGAGATGTGACACGGAAAAATGGATCAAGAGATTAATTGACAAAATATTATCAAATATATGGGGTTAATGGAATTAATGATTTAAAGTACAGATGCCACATGAATCACATAAGAAAAACGAGCCAGAGGAATTGCAGCTGGAAATATTGCAAGATGTAAATATGCAATTAAATGAGAAAAACAGTGATGAAATGGCAGAAGAAATTCAAGTGAAACCTGAAATAAATCACCCAGACCTATGTGCATCAAAAGAAAAACAGAAACATGAAATGATTATGTGTAAGAAACAATTCCAAATTCTGAAGTAAGGTGAGGAAGTGTAGTATTTTAATTCAATAAATATTTTAGTATAAAATAAATCAATTAGAATACTCCATTAGTTAAAATTAAATGTACTAATTAATGACAATGGAAACGGTTTTAGGAATGAGTCATAGATATAAAAAAATAAATAGTTGCATAATTAAAAAGTTTCTACATACTACTAAACATCACATGATCACCATCTCTTATGCTAGCACATAACTTATTAAACAGCCAAAACTTTCAGTACAGTAGTCCCACCTGGTGCCAACCACTGTAATCAATGGATGCCATAAGGCTTGTGCATAATATCCCCATCTAGTGCCTACTCATCCAATATCCCCAGACTAGTTGCTGGCTTGTGACCTTCATCAGTGAAGAGCCTTGAATCTGAAAGCACTACCTAGATCTTAGGATCCAATGCAACCCTCCAGCAGCCACTTTTTATCTCTACTTAACTACAAAACCATGAGAATGAAATTGAAAACACAATATTTTCAATCTAAGTTTAATAGCTTATATAGTCATTGGATCCTAAGATCTAGGTGCAGTGCTCTCAGATTCAAGACTCCTCACTGACGAAGGCCACAAGCCAGAAACGAGTCTTGGGATATTGGATGAGTAGGCACTAGACGGGGATTTTATGCACAAGCCTTCTGGCATCCATTGATTACTCTGGTCAGCCCAGAGTGGCACTACTGTATGAAGAGTTTTGCCTGTTTAATAACGTGCTACCATAAGAGATGGTGATCATGTGATGTTTAGTGGTTAAACACCAATCCAGCCTAATAGGATAGTGGTGGCTATGGTTGTTAAAGAGCCAAAGACACCAAAATCTATAGGTGCTAAACTGAGTTCAGACCTATATGACTATCTATTGAGCTTAGATTGAAAATATTGTTTTCAATTTCATTCTCATGGTTTTGTAGTTAAATAGAGATAAAAGGTGGCTAGTGGAGGGTTGCATTAGATCCTAATATCCTAGGTGCAGGACTCTCAGATTCAAGGCTCCTCACAGATGAAGACCACATGCCACAAACTAGTCTGGGGATATTGGATGAGTAGACACTAGATGGAGATTTTATGCACAAGCCTTATGGAATCTGATTACTCTGGTCAGCACAGGGTGGCACTACTGTATGGAGAGTTTTGCCTGTTTCTACATACTAAATGAAAAGAACAGAAGAGCAAATTTTGAAATGATTAGTGTAAAGATAAAATCTTATGAAAATAGTAGATCTAGAAAGTGAAAATTAATTAAATGCTTTTGCAAAGCAATTTTAAGGAAAGGAAAATTTCCAAGACTATAAAAACTCAGAATTGTAGATTTCAATATTCTTTTTCTCCTTTGTGTTAGTAAAGTGCTATTGGTCTCACAATGGGTATCATTAGCAACAAGTCAGCGTAGTTGTGGAAAGTGACAATCCATTAAATAAGTCAGTAATTGTCAGACAATATTGGAAGAGTGTTTAAAGACTTTTAGAACTCTGTGATCATTTATTTTTCTGTATGTTAATTATAATTTAGTTTGTATATATATTCTATTTTTGTTTTGAATAATTTATAATAAATATTTAGTACTAAATTAGTTTTAGTTATTAAGTTAATTGTGGTTTGCCCATTTGAGATTTGTGGGTAACAACACAACACTTATATAATTTTTTTAAAATTTGATATATCATCGTCATTTTCAATCATTATTGATCCACTTTAGAATAAAGCTATTTCTAAATTTAATCCAGTTTTTCCTATTCATAACTTCTTTTTCTCCATATCATGCCACTTTCTTATTTCAGACAATCATTTCACATGTAGTCTCAATTACAGGTGTTTATAATCTTTTGGGATTTGGTTTAGGGCTTTAACTGTCCATCTATTGTCATATTTTCTATCATTATGTTCAGAGAAGATCCATTTCAGTCTTTTAATTCTTTAATTGATGTCAGTGATATGTGTTTGCCCAGTCATTCAAGATCTTTACTTTCAATGCCTTCTTGTAATTCCCAATGTATATCGTTCTATATTTCATTGAGTAGCATGAAGTCTCTGTATTGATCTTTTATTAAGTGTCAATGTCTCAGAGTCATAAGTAAAAATTAGTAGAACACATCTTTTAAAAACTTTCTTTTTCAAATGCAAGGGGATATTTTTTTTTATACTAAAATATTTCTATCAAAAGCAGTTCATCTAAGTTTAATTTTATGAGTAATTTCCTTATTAATATTCAGATCAAGATATTTGTGATTTAACTTTTAATTCATAATTATTAATTTTTATTTTCTTCTTCTGAGAAAATCCATTACTGTGGTCTTTTTACTATTTATCTTTAGTTCTAAGTTTCAACTGAATACTCTTGCAACACTTCCAAAAGCCTTTTTTTAAAACAAAAAAATTTATTAGGCAAAATTTTTTTTTACAAACTGGGAAAACATTATATGAAATTCAATTGGATATTTTAGAATTTATCATCAAAGAACAAACAAATACAATGGTGATAAATACAAAAGGTACATTTTGTAAATATATAGCAAAGGCATATAAAAGTTTAAAAGAAAGAAAAGAAAAAATGGAATTATCTACTTATAATGGGATCGAAAGAAAGGCCAGGATCTTTGTAGCATCAACAATGTCTGAAGGGACAAGTATCCTGTCTATGTTTTTAATTTTTGAAATTTTATCATAAAACAATGATTGTAATTTTCTAGATGTAGCATTGAAGCAATTTTCTAGATGTAGGGTTGAAGCAAAAATGGCATCTTAAGACACCAAAGGGTAAACATAAGAAAAATAGTAATCCTAATTGAATGGAAAAGACCTCATTGCATGCTATCAATGAGAGTAGAAATAGCAGAAGGTACGCAACTTAATAGTTGACTCCAGCAATATTTCTTTAGGAAAGAAAAGCAGGTTCTAGAATAAAAAGTAATGCATTGTTACTTCACACTTATGATAAAGAGAATGGTAGTTTTCGGTTATGTATACTGTGTCCACTAGGTAGTGCTGCAGCACCACCAAGAAGCCTGTAAGTGATAAATTTCTATCCCAAAATAGCTGAAATCGATGGAAAATTAAAATTAAAATGCCTAAGGCAAGACATCAAAAATAGGTCAAAAAATCAAGTGAAATAATGTGTAAATTTTAAAAAAGTACATACACACACAAAATTGGTAAAAATATGTAAAATACCCCCCCCCCAAATTGAAATGGCTTAAAAATAAGATACAAATTAAAAAATCATGGAAATCAGTGAAATATATAAAATACACCCTCCCCCCCAAGTGATAAATTGAAATGGCTCAAAAATAAATAAAAATACAAATTACAAAAACAGAAATCGGTGAAATACACAACCCCCCTCCCCAGCGATAAATTGAAATAGCTCAAAAATAAGTAAAATACAAATCGCAAAAACAGAAATCCCCCCCATTTCTCTATATATGTGAATCGGTTACCTCGAAATTGTCATCTTATGCAAAGAAAAGCAAATTTTGAATAACTTAGAATTAAATAATTTAAAAAAATAGCAAAGCTTAAAAATCTATAACCTTGCCACTCCCTTCACATATATGTATGTGTGAAAACCCATCTATTATATTATACCTTTAAATTGGTAATTATTTATGCGTGCTTTAACTATATATATCGGCTAGTATTATTTTTAGTATGCATTTATATAAATATACGCACACACACGCATTTATGTATTATTATCATTTTATTAAGTTGCTTTTAATTAATATACACTAACTTGGAGGGGTTTAAACTAAGAAAAATATACTACTATGTAACATAGTAATCGGTTCACCTAAGGCAAGACATCAAAAGTAAGTAAAAGTACACACACAGACACAAAATCGTGTACAAATACATAAAATACCCCCCCCCCCAGCAATAAATTGAAATGGCTCAAAAATAAGTAAAATACAAATTAAAAAATCATGGAAATCGGTGAAATACATAAAATATATCCCCCACCCCCAGCGATAAATTGAAATGGCTCAAAAATAAATAAAATACAAATTACAAAAACAGAAATCAGTGAAATACATAAAATACAAACCACCCCAAGCGATAAATTGAAATAGCTCAAAAATAAGTAAAATACAAATTACAAAGGAAATCAATGTTAGCATACTGCCATTCTCTGTGATGAGAGATGACTAGTAGGGAGCGCTTCTAAATTGGATTTTGATAAAAAAAATTGAGGTATTTGATTCCAGGTATTATAATTTTTTGATTATCTGTTTATTGGTGGTAGTAGATATTGAAACAGTTGAGATTGACCAGCACTGTGTATCATGTTGCAAGCCTCTCAAAAGAGTATTTTCCTAGAGAATGTGTGATTATTAAGATTAATATAAGTAGTAATGGATTTGATTAAGAACTGAAAAAAAAAATAACTTTACTGAATGGAGGTATATCAGTAGGGTGATTAAAAAAAATTACATAGCATTAGGGTAAGCAGAGGCAAATTTAAAAATAGTATTAAATAACTTCTGAGAGTGAAGGAAGAGACTATTATTTTTGGCATGCTTCTGTAAGATTCTAATACTGATTCCAATGACTCTTTTATTCCAAATCAGTTTGGAGCAAAGTGAATTAATCTTCTTGAAAGCATTAGTATTATCGGCATATAGTAAGTCATTTTTTGGAAAAATCAGGATGTTGATGAGAGATTTTTGAATGAAGGAAAAGAAGATATGCTTTAGAAATACTTTCTAAAGCCTTAAAACATTATTAACGAAAACAACTACATCAAAATCTAAATAATTTAAATAATCTCTGTTTATTTAACTTCTTATTTTCATCCACAAAAATACTTTTTGTAAAACTGATATAAAATGTTTTGGTGGTATGAAATCATTCTGCCATATATTTTTTTTTAATGCTAATAATCTTCTTAATACAACCATGTAATCTAATCATTGCTATTGTATTTTGATAAATATTCTTCAGAATATGTCTTATCCTCAGTCTATACTTTAATGGTTTAAAACTTAAATCACTGGGGAAATACTTAGAGAATCAAATGCTTTTTCATAATTTACAAGTCTAAATCATAATGTCAACTCATATTCATTAATCATTTCTATAAATTCTTTCAATATCAAGATATGATCCACTATGCTAAAATCACTATAAATTCAGCTTATTCTTTTAACTGATTTTAGTCCAAACTTTACTGTAAACAAATTGTAATTATCTTTTAAAAAATTTGATATACAACTGATAGGAGATTGATAGGTCTATAATTTCTAATATCTCCATAATCTTTCTCAAATATCAATATTATTGCTGCATTCTTCTAATCACCCAATACGTCTATCTCACTTAGATATTTGGTATATAGGTTTGCAGCATTTTTTTTATTTCATCAGCTTTTTTTAAGATCGTAATATTAATTCCATTATTTCCTAGAGCTGTTTTTTCCTTCATATGTATAATTGTTTCTCACTTACTATTTGATAATTCAGAAGATGTACTAATCATATTCTGTTTCCTTATTTTTTATTACCATATAATTTTTATAGAACTTTTCCACATATTTCATTACATCATCCCTATTTTTAATAACAACTCCATCTTTTCTTTTTATTGCAAAAATACCAATATACTGTTTTATACTTTAAAAAGTTTTATTCTCTTCTATAACTTTCCTTGCCAATTCACAATTATACTTTCTTATATCATAATTAAGACTTTTTCATACTAGTTTACAAAACTCTAGATATATATTTTTTCTTAATGGATCATTTTAAAATATTTTCATAGTTCTTCTTTTCTTCATACATTATTTGAAATTTACTGATGAATTGTTGTCTTTTTATCTGTTACAATTCTTAACAGAGTATCAATTATCTTTTTGAATCATCTTCAAGGTCTGACTGTAATGCTAAAGCAGATTCTAATTTAAATTCATCACAGTATTTCTGAAGATTAGAAATATCAACTGTTAATATATTTTTTAATAATATTCATCTCTCTCATTTTGCATTAACATACATCTTACATCTGATTAACTGATGATTACTTCCAGTGTTGAATCTATTAGGAACATTACAATTGTTAGTTAAAATATCCAATTTTGCTGTACCCAGTTTTGATCTTTCCAAGTCCATTTCTTTTGAGCACTATTTTCAAAGAAAAACTCATAATACATAATTTTTATTTTTTCTGCAATTCCACAAGTCTATGTCCTCTCATTTTTATCACTACAGCCAAATTCTCTTCAACACTTTCATTTTTCAGTTGTTTCCAAACCAAGTATTAAAGTATACCATGACAATTTGAATGTTGTTCAGTGTGGTCAAAAGTATTTTGCACATAAATAAAAATTCTCTAGTTTTTCATTACAAAAAAAAAAACCTATTGGGGCATAAACTTGAATGATCTACATTTGGTATTTTCCATTAAGTTAAATAACTAATTTTTCTACTCTCTCTTTCTCACTCTCTCTCTCTCTTTCTCTCTCTCTCTCTTTAATATACCATCAATTTCCATAATATTGTTCTTCCACTTTATATTTATAATGAATCCTATTTCATTTAGGCTTCTAATATTCATGCTACTTTCCAAATGAGTTTCATGTTTTCTTCTAACTTTTCAAAATCCCATAACATCATATTTAATATTAAACAGCTATTCTTTCAATTCATATCATCTTCCTTCTGTCAAAATTATCTGTAGTTGGAATAGCTAAATAAAAAGTTATCATCTAGAAACAACCTGGCTTCACCAGTAGAAGATTGCACCCTCTGCTTTTAATGGTCAAATGCTGCCTTGCTTTCTTGGAATCTAAGTTTTTCTTTGTCAATACTACAAATATCTAAAAAAATAAATCATCACACATACATACATCCTGCCTTCACGAATGATGTTTTAGTTAAGAACTGTCAGGTAACTGAGAATAAAAATCATGCTATTTGTTGTTCTTAAATTCAAAAGTAAAAAGTCAATAAATTCCCACATTGGCTGATGCATGGCAATAAGCAGCCCATCCACATTCGTATACTATATGAATAATAGCATAATAATAACAGGCTGTAGTGGCAGAACATATGGAATAGACATTAGGAATTTGCCTTGCTAGATTTCTTTAAAGTCTCAAAGAGAAATCAATTGATCTCCTTTCAGTTAATAGCACAGTCTTAGGTAGAATGTTTACAAAAAAATTTATATACTGGCTTGATTTACTATGAATGATATCACATAAAGCCTGCTGCTTGAAAAAGGATGCCCATATCTGGAATAGAGATCTTTGAACAGATATGTAAAAAAGCATTCCACAGATGAAACATGCTTTGCGGCAGAAAGATGAAATGAGAAATTTACTGAAGTATTATGGAAAGCTCTGCATAGAGCTATCAATGGCTGAATGATTTTGAACATTACCAAAATATAACCATGATAAAAGTAATAAATTAAATGAATACAACAGTCCAATAAGCAAAATAAAAATCTATTAAACATCGAGAATAGCTTTTTATATATGGAAGTATATATACACATATATGTGTATACTTTCCATACATATACTGGACATGCATATTAACATTTAAAAAATAATAATAACTACATATATGCACACATTAAACTTTTTTCTCTCTCAAAATTATAAAACATCTCCACAAACACTTATGTTTTGGGAGGAACAAAAACATAATACGTTAAGAAAAAAACTTCCTATAAATAAAATCACGAGATTATTTTTTAAAAAAAAAACAAAGCTGATTAAAAAGGAAAAAAATGTATATAATGCTTAATGATAAATAAAACACATTATCCACGATTGGCGAAGACCGATTGACAAGAGAGGATTATAACATGATTTAGTTGTTAATAATATGAAAATGAAATAACAGAAAATCGCATGGAGAAGAAAATACTGATAGGAGCATGTAAGTAAAAAAAATAAAAAACTAACTACACCAATGCATTTAAAAATTACAAGCAAATTTGAAAATATTTAAAAGTAAAAACTTGTTTTAAAAAATAATTAAAAATTAATTCATGCGAATTGTTTAATCATTGAATCAAAATATTTGAAATCCTACCAGATAGATAGCCAAACAATGAAATATTTTTAAAATACAATAGTCCATAAATTGACCTTTGAACTAACGTTTTTATCAGAGCAAAGATATATATATATATCAGCATTTATGTTTTGTATTGGTTAGTAGTTGAATTTTACAGGGATCTGACAAAATAACGGGAAGAGCACTATTTATTTTCTGACCATCATATAGTACAAAAAAAAATACATATCAAAATATTCTCTTTTTTATTTCATTTTGTATTTACAAACGAAAGTTTAAATAGATATAAGAAGTTTATGACAGGAAGTTGATATCAATTCCATAACTGCTGTCAGAAGAAATATTAAACTGTCTAAATTGTTGGTGCTAAAACTTCCCAACTATTTAATGTTTCAAAATCAGTGGTCTCAGATGTTGTGGTTGCATTCATTCACAATAAAAAAAAAAATGGAATCAACATGAAAGAATCAGCTGTAATTAAAATTGAATATTTACTGAGAGGGCTACTACACATTACATAGGATTGTAACTAAAAATTACTAACAAAGATAAAAGTTAACATCTGAATACTTAAATATTAATCAAAATAATCAATGGTGATGTCATAAGTGCAGCATTTTGGCTGAATTGCCGTTTCACAGTCATTGATACTCAATGAATACTATAACATGGAAATAGCAGTAATGGGAACATAAAAAACCAAGATAGTAATGCCTGAAAACATGGTGATCAAACAAATTACAATCATGCTTTTCTTTCTAACCATTAGACAGATCTAAGCTAACAATAATTTAAAAAGATGTATCAACTAGACTGCCTTCTCCTATTTTGAAACAGAAGTTTTCTAGAATAAATCATTATACTGTTACAATGTAACAGACTATTTAAAAATTTTGAAGGGCCAAGTTCATTTCATGGTGCAAAAAAATATTTATCAATTGTCATTTTCCAATAAGTGCAAACCATGCATTTAAATACTAGTTTAAAAAGATAAAGATATTACAAATTTTTCATGGCTTGCTCAAACAACCAATATAAATATTATTGAATGTTGAATAATGAGTGTAACTTCTCTTAGAAAGCTTTAAGTTTTCTTTAAAAAAAATAGCCTAATTTCCTATAACACTATTAAAGTGTTGTGTAATTGTATCAAATTACATATCTGCAATTTCTGATATAAATGGTAGTACTAGAGAAAAGTGTCATGGATGTTACCATTATTTTGTCTAATCTTGACTTATTAAAACACTCTTTGGGGACAATATACAAGATTTAATATGTATATATGTCACAATACTGAGGTACGGTAATACACACCATCCATACTATGTCTTTTATATGTGGACACATACATTATTTAATTTCAATAAATAAAATAAAATTGTATCTTAAAACAAAAATATATCATTGTATAGGAGATTGTATAGTTGAAAGAGAAAATGAAATTTCGGCCTCTTAAAATTAGTTAGTTAGAAATTTAGTTATATTTACATAATAAAATAAAATTAACAGGTTAAAGCTATTGCATTTGTCTCTTAAAAAGCACAAAATTACTCCAAATAAAAAGATAATAATGTAATATGGTGTTTTGTGAGAATTATTAATAATTTATTACTGTCAAAAGAAAAGCATAAATTGGGGTAATATTTCTTTTATTAGCGTTAATAAAAAGACAATACAATAATATTTCTCATTATCATATTGCTAGTAAAAAATGGTTAACCAGTAGAAATAACTGAAAAGTGTAAAGAATGATTCCAGGACTAGTTAATTCATTATAGCAGATCCAGTGTATGCAGGCATATATATCTGAAAACTAGTAATAATCACTCCAGCTCTATCTTTTCTAGCCTTCCCTAATCCAACACAACTCAATGACTAGCTGCTTATGTTTTTAAAATTATTATGATTTATTAATCAATTCATAAATTAAGTTGTACCAAATTTGCTTATATCTTTCATCTATAACTTTCAATAATTCAATAAAAAATTAATCAATTCCTCATTTTTTATCAGACTTCATCTCAGATATAGTTTTACATGCTCAATTACTACATAATCTATTCTTAATTGCATTCCCTTCTTATTCCATTACAGATTTCTTATATATTCTTCCTCTATTAATAAATTATTCTGATTCAATTGTTATTTCATTTCTGTGGACCTGATTTTTCAACTTGAACATTTTTTTATTTTTATAAATCAAATCATTTCTTTTATGTCATTATATATTTTTTTAAACTGTGTTTTTTATATATCTCAATTCACTGTTAGTCTTCTAGGTGCATATGTGCATTATTTCCGGCTTTAAATCAGCATTAAAATATCACATGATCACCATTTCCTATGCTTATACAAGCTGTTAAAACAGTAGCAAACTCTCCATACAGTAGAGCTGTCCAGTGCAATCCATAGTAATCAATAGATGCTAGAAAGTTTGTGCATAAAATCCCTATCTAGTGCCTAATAATCCGATATTCTCAGACTAGTTTCTAACTTGTGGATTTTATCAGTAAGGTGGCTTGAATCTGAAGCACTGAATCTAAATCTTTAGGTCTAATGTAATCCTCCAGCAGACATCTTTTACTTAACTAGTTAACTATAAAGCTATGAGCTCAAAATAAAAATGCAATTGTTTTTAATCCAAGCTAATTTGCTTATATAGTCATACTAATCTGAACCCAGTTCAGTATCTATACATTTTGGTGTCTTTGATTTTTTAATATGGAGTGTTTGCTACACTTTTATCAGCTTCGGTAAGCATAGATATGATCATCATGGGATGTTTTAGTGGTTTAATATCAATTCTGTTCATAGGATGATGGTAACTATGGTTATTAAAAAACCAAGGACACCAAAATGTATAGATACTGAACTGGGTTCAAATCTGTATGACTATACAATTGAATTAACTTAGATTGAATTTGACTCATAACTTTGTAATTAACAAATAGGTAAAAGATAGTTGTACCATATAATACTAAATTGCCCAAGCACTTTACTACTGTTACACAATGCTTTATTTATCACCCTTTCTTACAGTTTACAGTTTCGATTGACCCAGCAATCTTCTTCAGAACTTAATATCTCATAACCTCAACTGTTATAGTTGAGGTTAGGAGATATAAAGTTCTGAAGAATCGAAACTGTAAACTGTAAGAAAGGGTGGTAAATAAAGCATTGTGTAACAGTAGTAAAGTGCTTGGACAATTTAGTATTATAAGGAATACATTTGTCAGTGTAATAAGAAAAGTAGTTATTATACTTCTTGAAGAAGATAAAAGATAGCTACTGGTGGATTACATTAGATCTAAAGATGTAGAAGCAGTGCTTTCAGATCCAAGGCTCCTCATTAATGAAAGTAAAAAGTCAGAAATTAATCTGAGGATATTGGATAAATAGATACTAGATAGAAATTTTATGCACAAACCTTCTAGCATCCATTGATTACTAAGGCTTACCCCAGTTGGCATTACTGGAGAGTTTGCTACTATTTTATAGCTTTGAATCTAGTCTGAAATAGGCATATTATAGAACTATACTATGATGAACAAGTGATTACCAAAATTTGCAATAGAAAGCAATAGAAAAGAATCAAACGAATGGCTTCGATATCATATTCTAATTTCTTCAGTGATTAAATTTTTCCATCTTTTCTTTGATATTTTATTAATTCTCTCATTATTAACCCAAGGTGTTTTTTATCTTTTTTTTTATAATCTAGTTTATGTTGCATATTTTGTAATATTTCTCATCTCTCAAATGACTCTATATTACTATTTATTTTTTGCAATGATCCATCTGTCAAAGGCTATGCTTAGATCAAAATGAATAACATCTAGTTGCAGCCTATTGTTAACTGCATTTGCAACAATGTCTTGAATATGTATCAAATTAGTCTGGTATAAAATCATGTAGTGCTCTAGATAAAGATCCATCTATTATTTTATTACACACACATTTTTCAAAGATTTTCCCAGCTATACATAACAAAGAAATAGGTCTACAATTAAACCACTCAACATCATATGATCACCATTTCTTATGCTTGCTCATAACTGTTATTAAAACAGGCAAAACTCTCCATTACTCTGATTACTCTGGCTTGCACTGAGTGGCATTACTGTATGGAGAATTTTTCCTGTTTTAATAAGGTCTACAATTACCAATATCATTTGATTTAGTTTAAATTTGCAACTATTACAATATGCCAGTGACTGTTCTGCCTTACCAGTTTAAAGGATAAAGGCAAACTATAAAAAATTTAATTTGAAAATTAATGTTCAGATATGGAAGAGTCTTCAGTAAATTTTTTGCCTGGATGGTTTTCAGCTTATTTAAATACCTTTGTGGCATTTTAAGTAGAAATACAGAATTGGATGTTGAATTTTAACAGTCTCAAATACTCTGATGATGCATTTAACAAGTTAAAATGTATATTTTCATCATAATACCATAATTATTTCAATTATATTAATTATTACAGTGCTGTTAACTGTCAAATTTATTACATGGAAATTAAGCGCATAAACTCTTTATTGACATAACATAAAGACTGAAAAATTTTGTTCATGAAAACTGTAAATAAGCTGGAAAAAATCATAAAACTAATTTAGTATATTCTTTAGTGGTTTTTGATGATATTTATTAAGGCATATTTTTGTTAGATTGAGAATATTAAACACATAGAAAAGATTCAATAATATTAATTGGGGGATAACTAATTTAATAAAAAATAAGACCTTTTAAAATTTTTCAATTAATTCATAAACTATTACAGAATTTCAAAATGTGTTTACCCATTACATTTTCCAATTAACTAATTATTATCTTAACAAAAAATATTACATTAATAGATCTCTATATATTTAAATTATTTCAATATTTAGAATAATAAATATATACATAATAATTAATAGATTAATGTTTTTCCACACACATACTTATATATACTAAAATTAAGGTCTAAGCAACATCAATTAATTACACCTGTCATTATTAATAAAGAGATATTAATAGTTTTAAATTAAATCATAGTATGATTCAGTAGCTTAATTAGATTATCAATTAAAGACATAAGTTATATATATTTTGAATTGGTGAAGCTATAAAACTATGATTCCTAATAATTATATAATAATGGCAAAATAATTATGATGAAGCTCCAAATAATGAGAAACTAGAACTGTGTTACGAGGATATTATCAATCATAAACTAACAATTTTTCACAGAGGCAAAATTCTCCATACAATAGTACCATTCAGTGCAACCCAAAGTAATCTACGGATGCAGGAAGATTTGTGCATAAAGAAAGGTGTTCATGTGATGTTTGATGGTTTAACATAAACTAACAAACTATAGTATCCTACTAAATAATTATTGCAATTTGTCTTTGAAAAAAAAAAACCTTACGCACCATAAACTTTACTGATATTTGATTTACAAGTATTAAACTTTTATATTCGAATATTGACACTAACCACTTCAGGTAAATATACACCTTTGTCCCTATATAGATGGAATTCACCAATACCGATCATCAATTTATATCTACTAATTTGCTTTAAAATTAATTATTAGCTACAATAATCATTAAAAAAAATTCTAAACTTATTTTTAAAAAAAATAATTCCTATTTTTTTTTAAATAATAATATAGACTTGATTTACATCATCCAAAAAATAAAACGGCATCATTCATGCTAAAAATATATAGTGCAGTATAAAGTTTATCCATTATACAGTATACAATTATTTTGATTACAGAATTACACTTTGATTAATAAAACTTTATCTAATTTTCATCCATAAACAATGCTTTCATTAATGACATATCCAAAGCAAAAAAAATTTTCATCATTAACAATTACAAAAGCTAAAACAAAAAAAAAGTATCAGTTTCATAACTTCAATAAATAATCTGGTGGTATTAACTTTTAAAATGTATAAATTAGCTTAAATACATTCACTCAATCAATTTTACAAATTAAATTTTTATTAATGATAATTGGCCTTGGCAAAAAATTTGATCACATAATAGTAAATTGGCTTTTTAAAAAAATGATTTTGCATTAAGCCATTAAAAATCAACTTTATAGGCTGCAGAAAAGAATTTTCTGTTATCTGAAAGATCTTAAAGGAATCAAGCTGGGAAAATTCCTAATGTCCATTCCATGCTTCCTTGTCATTGCAGCTGTTATTATTATATGACTATTCATATAGTATATTAACATGGATGGGCTGCTCACCAACACTCATTAGTCAGCATGGTGAGATTATTGACTGTTTAAGATCAAGGAACACCATGGTCTTTCTTCTCGGTTGCCTACTGGTTCTTAACTGAAATATCAGTTGAATTTTCTTGAAACCAGAAGGTCATAAATTATTATTTTAACTAATATTTACAATCATGACAGACAAAAATAAATCA
Source organism: Epiperipatus broadwayi (assembly GCA_028023455.1). Classification (NCBI taxonomy): domain Eukaryota; kingdom Metazoa; phylum Onychophora; class Udeonychophora; order Euonychophora; family Peripatidae; genus Epiperipatus; species Epiperipatus broadwayi. The sequence continues at coordinate 4,423,709 of JAQFVV010006226.1, read as the reverse complement.
TGGCCCTTATTCCCCAAAGACTGTAAAATCACCAGCCAAAGTGACAGTTAGTGCCCAAAGGTGGAGGGTTCTAAAAATCCCCTGATAGCAGACCTTTCATTTAGGTACTTACAAATACAGGTCACTTTCAAAAAAAGGAAGATTGCAATAACTGGAGAAAGAACTGTCTCATATTAAATGAAACATTATTGGACTTGTGAAGTTAGAAGAAAAAGTGAAGAAACAATTACTTTAAAATGTGTGACATGTATTGCACTATAAAGTCACAAATATTGAAAGTATAAATGGAGTAGGATTCATTATAAATAAAAAATGAAAGAACAATATTGTAGGGATTGATAGTGTATCAGACAGAATGGCAAAATTAGTTATTCAACTTAATAATAGATACCAAATGCAGATAATTCAGGTTTATGCCCCAATAAGTTCTCATAGTAATGAAGTAATAGAGAATTTTTATATGGATGCACAAAAGACTTTTGATCAGACTTAACAACATTTTAAAATTATTATGGGAGACTTTAATGCTAGAATTGATATATAATTAAAATATGAAAATGCTATAGGTACATTTGCTTATGGTGATAGAAATGAGAGAGGACATGAATTTATGGAGTTTGTTGAAAAAGAAAAACTTTGCATTATGCATTATTTTTTGAGAAAAATGTTAAATGAAAATGGACATGGAAGCATCCAAATGAAGGTACAGCAGTATTAGATTATATTTTGCCTAGCAGATTTTATTAATAAATTCAACACAGAAGTGGTCATTGACTAGTGAGATGTAAGATACATGTTAATGTAAAACTAGAGACAAAAATTAAGAAAAGCAATATTAATAGTTGATATTTCTAATGTTTAGAAATGTTCTAATGAATTTAAATTAAAACTTGCAAATCGTTTTCAAATATTAACAAACTTTGACTATGATTAAATTTGAATGAAATCAATAGGAAAATAACTTTTACACTTTTAAAACTGCAACAAAGATAGCTGATAGAAAAAAGCAGCAATTAACCAGTAAAATTTCTATCGAGACTAGAGAACTCATGAAAAAAAGAAATATAAAAATATATAAAAATGATGCATTAAGAAAGATTGAATATTTTAAATTTTGTTAAATGGTGTGAAAAAGAGTTGATAATGATATAAGTAAGTATAATTGTGAACTAGCAAGTAAAGCGATAGAAAAGAATGAAAAACTAAGAGTATAAAACAACATTTTGGTTTTGGTACAAAACTTATTTCTGTAATTAGAAAAAAGATGGAACTGTTACTAAAAAAAAATGACATCATAAAAACCGTAGAAGAGTTCTATCAAGAATTATTATATGGAAGTTATATTGATGACAGACACAAGGTTAGGTAAAGAGATGGGAATTAAATTTAGTGAAGAAAAATCAAAAGTAATGATGATTAATATTGGGGAAAAAGAAGAAAAAGATTTTTTATTGGGGGATATAAAGTTAAGTGAGGTGAATAGGTATAACTATTTGGGAATCATCTTAAGTAATCAGAGAAATTGCTTGGATAAATGGGGAAAAAAAAATGATAAATGAAATAAAGAAAAGAAAGGAACTAATAAAGAAATTAAGTGTTTTCATACAATAAATATGTAGCTAGAATTGTATGGAAAGGAGAGACAGTATCAGGATTAACATATGGTAAGGATGTGCTATGTGGTAGTAAAGGGGTGTTAGATTACTCACAAAAAGTACAGAGAAGAAGACATGCATTAGATGCAGATGTGTGGACAGCAAAGGAAGCAATTCAAGGAGAAATGGGATGGTCAAGTTTTGATATGAGAACACAAAATGAAAATGTTAGGTAAGATTGCAGTTTATGGATAATACGAAAATAGAGAAAATAGTTAATTGGGTTATGAATAAAGGGCAGGCAACAAGATGGAAGAGCAACGTAGTATGGTATACAGTATAATTATAATAAAGGTAGGATGATTGTGTTAGGAGAATTGTTCAGTGTTATAGTGGCAAGGAATGGGATAGAAGAATAGATGCATTAATAAAGAATAGGGAGTTGGAGAGATGGAGAATTAATATGGAGATAAAATAGTTTAAATATATATAGAAGTAAACAGAATATTGGGGGCGAGTTAATTTGTGATAATAGCGAGGAAAGTAGTTTACTGATTATGGCTTGAATACGATCTTTAGCATCAAGAAAATATAACATAAATGGAAAAATGTAGGTGATTTAGCCTGCGAGTTGTGTAAGGAAGATATAGAAAGAAAATATTATGTATCTGTTAATTGAATGTAAATGCCTGAAAGCAGAAAGGGTTTAAATAATGAAGTTGTGGAAGGTGATTATACAAAATGTGGGTTATTGGTTTTTATGCTGGGTTTGGAAAAAGATAAGGGAATTTAGATATAAAAGCCATGGCATTGACAAAGATTATGTTGTGGAAATAGGATGAAGCAGTGTAGAGAAGAATATGGGAAAATTTAGGGCGGGGAATGGGAAGAAAAGGTAAAGTGGCTAACAGGTTTCTTTGGGCATAGTGGCTGAGAGATTTCTGACTCTGTATAAGGAGAAATCACAGTGCATCACGTCCCATTGCATATTATATAAAATCCATACTTTGTTGTCCGTAACACTGTCTAATTCACAACAAAGTATGGATTTTATTTTTATAGAGAAAACTACACTTAATTATACATAACTTACTTATCAAATATAACAGGTATATTTAAAATTTTAAATTTAGTTTATTAATTTAGCTTTAATAATAGTTTTGTGTACACTTCAGAAATGTACTTTGCCAGATAGAATTTCTGAAGTGTAACCATGCAAGTCGAGTTGTTCCAAATATTTTTTTTTTATTTTTCAATTGAAAATTTCTCACATTTATTTATATAATATTAAAATCTTTTGTTTAATTTACATTAAATCTTTAAAAAAAATTGTTAAATCAATCAATTAAAAAAAAAAAAACAATGGCCTTTCCATAGGCCAGATATAAACTTGTATAGTAATAAAGAACAAGAAAAAGTTATCTCCTATAACTATTATATCTTCTGAATTGACCAGGATTTTAAATGAAAAAGTAAGATATACAATCAATTTATGAAGAAGAGAAAAACTCCAGGTAATGATGGAATTATAATCAACATCATGAAAAGAAACAGGTGAATAAAAAAAAAAAAATTTGGCAAAGTTATATACCAATTGTCTAAATGATAAAAATGTTCCAGGTGATTGTAAGAATGCAGTATTAATATTTTTAAAAGATGATAAAGAAAATATTAGAAATTACAGACCTATCAGTCTTTCATCAGTTTTATACAAAACTTTTACAAGATAATTACAACTTGTCTACAGAGAACTTTGGATTTCAACTAAGCAAAACAACAAGCTGGATTTAAAAGTGGTTTTCATACAGTGGATTATATCCAAGTAGTAAGAGAAGTTATGGAAAGGACCAATGAATATTAAGTTGCCATTTTGCTTTGGATTTGTGATTATGAAAAAGCATTTGATTCTATAAGCATTTCTTCGGTGATTAAAACATTGGATCATCAAAGTATAGACCCAGGATATTGTCATATTCTAAAGAATATTTATAAAAATACAACAGTGACAATTAGATTACATAATGATACTAGGAAGATTAACATTGAGAAAGGTGTACTACAGAATGATTCCATATTTCCGAAACTTTTTATAGTAGTGCTGCGAGAAGTATTTTGTGAATTAAAATGGAAAGATAAAAGAATAAAAGTAAATGGAGATTATTTAAGTTATCAAGATTTTGCAGATGATATAATTGTTTTTGAAAATAATGCTTGAGCTTTAGGAAATTTTTACCAGAGTTATCAGATGAAACTAACAAAGTAAGATTAAAGGTAAATGTCAATGGATCTTCTCAAAAGATGGAAATAAAGATTGATAATAATGAGTTAGAAGAAGTTAACAATTACAAATACCTTGGTCAGATTATTACTACAGAAGGAAACATAATGGATAAAATTAATCATAGAATTAAACTTGGTTGGAGTGCTTTTGATAGAAATAATTTAATATTAAAAGGAAATATGTCTATGTGTTTTACCAGTTCTTACTTATGGATGTGAGACTTGAACTCTTAAAAGAAAAGCAATAATAAATACTTCAGCTCACTCAAAGAAGTATGGAGAGATGCATGTTAGGTGTAACAAGAAAAGAATGAAAATGAAATACTTGGCTAAGAGAATAAACAGGTATTATTGACATCGTTGAAAGAATTAAAAGACCGAAGTGGAGTTGGTCTGGGCATATTTCTAAAAGAGTTGATAATATATGGACAGTTAAAATCTTAAACTGGATTCCAAGAGATGTGTAAAAGACCTACAAAGAAACTACATGTGAGATGGATGGATGAAATAAGAAAGTACGTGAGGGTGATGATAGAAGAGAGGCTAGAGATTGGTGAAGACAGATTAAACTTGGAGAAATCTTCATCCTACAATGGATTAATAATGGTTTAAAATGATGATGAATCAACTCTATATGATCAAAGTTTACTTAATGTAAAGTCAAAAATATTATTTATTTGTTCAGTTTTAAATCAATAATCTTGTAATTGGTTTTCATATATTCAAAATAATGGCAGATTTATTGTAAATATAAAAAATACAGCATTGGCATAAAAAAAAAAAATTAAACATTTACATTATTAAAACTACAGCAATCGACTACATATGACAAGGGGTTACCCAAAAAAAATAGAATTTTATAATAAAATATTGTGTATTTATTTTTAGGTCTTACAAATTGAATCTCCTTCAAAGTACTATCCACTTGTTGTAATATACTGTACCGGTCGGATTTGTATGTTCACATAACAAGATCTAGCATCTAGGCAAAAGTACCTCGAATCCAATCGTGCGCAAGATACACAGGTCAGGAACACTCATGAACTCTGCCCTATTTGCCTATTTCCCAGATCAATAACATTATGAACAACAAACCCGATGATATCGACTTAATTTACTTCTCACTGCCGGCATCGCTCATCAGAGACACAAAAAAGACTCTAGGCCAACTTTTAATGATATACTGACTTAACAACTAACTATATTTTATGAGCAATGAAGGCTCGTGACCTAGGATATTAATTATGTATTTAGCGGAGATCATCTAGTCAAATTGAGCACAATTAATAACTTAATGTATTAACTTAACTAAAAGAAAGCAATGGTTCGAGAGCTGATATATATATTTAAGTTTTATTAGATGAATAACAAAAATTATGTTGGGTTATTTATCCGACATTAGCCTCATAAGTATTATATATATTTAATTCATATTTTACAATAACGTGATATTTGCGGCTATGCCAATAATATATATGTGTGACTTAAGGAATTAGCGCTATTGGAATGCATTACTAGAATACTATTACACCCCCAGAGAGACGAAAAGAGCATTTACTTGATTTAAAAAGACAATAATTTTACAAGCAGATATTACATTTGGTTATTCAATATTATTATTAATTTGAGTTGTAAATAATTAATGTGCGGGACGGATAATGAATAATTATATAAATGATACTAAATTTATTGCATTGATATGCATAGTAAACTAAGGGAAATATGTCTGTTTAAAGAAATCATCGCATTACGACTTATGGCTATTTCTGGGCGACTAATAATACACTGAAAGGCGGTGCGTGCATGGCGGCAGATTGGGGTGGTCCAATTATGGATCCTGGAGTGTGCTTCATGAATTTTAATAATGAAGTTGACCGATTTCCTCTGCAAACGCAGGCAGGGTCGGCATTGAGACGAAGGGTGGTCGGCAATGTCTTTACTGGGCTGGTTTCCCAGATTGCTCCCCATATAAAGCATGCACATACGACCAAATGTGTCCACAGGATGGTTTTACAGCCTGGTTTCTAGGACACAGAGAATGACGATGAGGCTCGACTTAGCGAATACCTCCATGTGAGAAAGAAGCACGAATATATATAAACGAAGTGGCCTATATGCATGCAACGCTTAATAACATAATATAGCTATAACCTTAAAGATTATCTAAACATATTTACTGCCCATAAATGGTGAAATACTCGGCATAATGGTATGGTTGCTTCGTTAAACAAACATGGATAATAATTCTAATTAACTATAAACTAAGATCTGAAGATCCCCCCCCCCCTTTACATTACGTTACTTAATATTATTCATAACTTCCCACACATTTAATAAATCTCAATCTTGGTTATAAATGCCCTTATGAAATATATAAATTAATACAAAATAAATGGGTGGTGGTAATAGCTATGATGGGTTTTACATATATAATATAAATTAATAAGAGATAGCGCATTATTTAGAATGGAAAATATTTATGAAACAGATGTTAATCTGTTTTTCTACAGTAAACATGATAAATAATTAGTTTGTTTATCTAAAATCGCTAGCACCTGGGCAAATCGAATAAGACTTGTTTTGGTTAAGTTATAAGTTAATTACCCGATAAATGATGGGTGGGGAAAACGAAAATAAATTATATGCCTGCGATTTTAGAAATACCATTGGCATTTCTTTTTAAAATATAAATACCTAAATCTAAATGAAAATTATTTGCCGCTTGGAAATAAAAGAAAAGAAAACATTTTATAAGAGGCTTAATAGTGATTAGTTATATAGAGTTATAAGAATTACATATTTTGAAGACATTTAATATATATGATTAGAAAATATAATAAATATTACAGAGAAGACAGGATTTGAGAATTATGAGCGGTCAAAGTTCTTTTACCTTGCTATTTGGAAGAGCAATTTTAATACGTGTCAGTCCATCAGTATTGTTTCACTAGGTCTAGGATAGCATTATTATATGGTAGTTAGCGTTTCACCTTTACTGGAAAAATATCTAAAGTTCATCAGTACGGGATGCAGAGCTTTGCTTATGGGAAAAGCATATCAGAATGGAGGGGAAAGGCAAAATTTCCCCTACTCACGGCACATTGAGTGAGAATCAAAACTGGCGTGGAATATGTATAGCAACATCATTATTTTGTGGTCTCCTTCCTTTTGTGGATTCAAATCCAGCAGTGTATATACTTTTATTTTGAAGATGTAACTTAGCAATTACTGTCGGACCTGAGGCGGTTTAAGCACTTACGATTCATCTGGAATAATTTAACCGGATATTTTCTTATCTGGTAAGACTTTTGAAACAATGCAATTTTGTTATCAGTTTCTCGAACAATTGTTTTAAAATAAATCTTATGATTTTAAAACAAGCTAGCATGGACAAAATTTCCACTAATGGATTTATTTTATTATTACAAATTTGTAATCTTTTATTTTATCTAAGGGGATCTTCCGGGTAATTGTTTTTCGAGAGACTTTTTAACAAGATTGCATCATTTCTGGCTACAAAATTACATATGAAAAAATAATAAGTTTCATATATGATTTTGATTATATTTTATATATAACATAACTTTACTAATTTATTCGCAATGTCCTACACTGAAATATATATAGATTTATTACTTACGCCTGTATACACATGAGAATATTATTAAATAAAATATTTTTAGATTAAAATACATGTGTTTACATGATTTATGTTAAAATACTAAGCAAAAGAAATATACGTATTATTAGATATGTAAATACGTGCGTGAAGGTGGGTTTGAATATAGTTAGATGGTAGGAGATTGGATGTGGGCTGTGAAACAGGATCTGAGCATCAGATCATCTGTTTCAGTACCAGTTTAGACCTGTTTTCCACTTTTTAAAGCAAAGTGATGTCTTTTAACATCGTCAATTTTTTCTTTATCACTTCCAAGTTTGCAAAACTTTTTCTTTTGAGGCATTTTTTCATTCAAGGAATAAAAGGAAGTTGCATGGAATAAGATTGGGCAAATAAAGCTGATGGATAAGCTAGGTCATATTATTTTTTATTAAAAATTGTTTCAGACTTGTCATGAAGCTTGCACCCCCCCCCACTTTGCCACAAATCAGGTTTTCATTTTATCACATCATGCAAACTTTTCAGAACTTGTAAATAAAACATGTGATCATTACAAACCAATTCTGAATTAACAGTGTTGTTGGCATTAAAAAAAAAAATCAGCATCATCTTGACATAGGACTTCACTCACCATACTTTTTTGGAATGTGATGACTTTTACATTTCTATTAAACTACTTATAAACTTGTGCTTATCCCAGAACAGCTAAACTGTTCCAAACATTATAACTGTTTCTCCTGTCATTTTCCCTAACAGAAAACTGAATTTCACATTGTTCAATCATCACAAAAATTGACAAATAAGTAAAGCGCACTTAACAAAAACATTTACTATGCAGCACCATGGCATTATTTAATGATGACAGTTAGCAGACTAAGCAGGGAAATCACCACAAAGGGCATCTAGTGATGGAAGCATATACTACAAAGTGCTTGTTCACCAGAAAATGATTTTGGTTTCTTTTGGGATTCCCTCGTATATTTCTTTAGTTAATTTTTATTTAATTTCAACCTCATTTATATAAATTTGTGAACTTTATACTCTAAAAAAAATAAAATTACAAAAATAAAAAACATTGATAATAGAATATTATGTGAACCAAAAACAAAATTTAAAATACTGTATACATTCCATTAATTTTTTAAAATTTTAAAATGTGCATTATGATTAGACTTTTTTTACATGTTTATTTTAATTTAATGAACTATGATTCAAGAAATAACATTCTTTGATCACAGAAGCAAAATAATGGACTATCAATGGAAATATTACATTTCAAAATTTTAGCTTTTGAAATGTTTTTACACATATTTACCCATAGATTAGTACTTTTTTATTATTAAATAATAAGCTTAATTAAATGTTTACTCATTAATTAGAAACTTTTCTTAATTTAAGCTTTATTTTTTAAGATTTGATTTTTATATATTTTGAATTTAAGGTAACAAATTAATTTTTTCCCATAGGAATTCATTATAATTGCTTATCTGTTATGCAAGATTTTTGATTTATCAGGAGTATATTTCCCATTAAGCTAGCATTCATTATTTGGCCCAGTTCTCAATGTCTTATATATGTTTTCATCATTTGTTTCAATATTTATTCATAGCAAATTGCTGCAAACTTTCTGCATATAACTTTGACATCAACTACTACACATAAATAGACAGAATTGATGCATGCTAAATGTTAAATTCTCTTCTTAAAGATAGGTAGAGTAATAGGCAGAATAACTAAGCAAGAGAGTACTAAAAACAATAACACTTAATCATCACTTTACTGACTGATAGTTTACCATTATTTTCTACTCACTTACATAAATTTATTCTAGCATCTCAATTTTAGAACTACATCTAAACTTTAATGAGCTTTTATTTCATTACAATGCATCACTGTACTTAATGGAATGAAAAATTTTATGCAATTTAATTAAGTAAATAGCTCATTGAAGTTTAAATGTAACCTCTATAAAATGAGATGCTAAAAATAAATTGTGTTAAGATGACAAATAATACCACTGAAGGTGAACAAGCATTACCGTTTAATATACTGTTGCCTACATACCAATAAGGATGGCAAGGAGAGGGCAATTTCTACTTTAAGAATATTTTCCCATAATAAATAAAAATGATATTAATAACTCAATAATCTGTTTTTAAAACATAAGTAAATTCATAGAGCTTAAATATTTAGAAAATGAAAATCCTTTAAATTAAAATTGTTTATCTCCAAATTTTTTTTAATTAAACATCAAACATAATAATTTTAAAAAATTGAAAAAACAACAATAATCTATAATAAGATTCTACTTGAAAATTGGGGTACATATTTTACAGAAATATTTAATAAATATAGTTTTACTTCTCATTATTATGTAAACAAAAAACACTTATTTATAACTGTTTAATGGAGAAGAAGATATAAATTAATATTAAAGTTTATAGGCTTAACGTTTTCGAGGATCCATGCCTCATATTCATACCCATCATAAAATGTATAGTAAAATATATGCCAATATTTAAATAAACTAGTGTTACGTAGCCCACTTCTTCAAGATCTCCAAGCAAGTGTCTTTACTATTGATAGCATGGATGTTTCCATTAATGTAAAATGCCTCCTTTATTTTTCTTTTGTAATCGTTTGATTCTGAGCATAATATTATGGGATTGGCAGGTGTGAAGTTGTGTCCAGATTACTTAGCATGCTCCAAAAATACAGAGGATGTGTTGCTGTTCTTCTGAGCTCTGTTGTAAGTGTAAAGATGTTGAGCCAGTCTAGTGTGGATTGTAGCTTTAGTTTCACCATAGTATATAGCGTGGCATCCAGCCTGAGGGCAGGCAATGGAGTACACTACGTGTGGGGTGAACGATCGATCAATGTGGGCTTTAAGAGTTGTTAATCAATCTATTAGAATTAGGCGGAGTTCTAAATGCTATGTTAAATTTATCGGTTAATGCTTTTGTTAATTTGTTAGATATTTTGGAAATGTAGGGAATTGTTATTCTTGGTAGATTGGTGTGAGGTACATTATTGTTTATTGTATTATGAAATTTTGTGATTTTATTTTTAATGGCTTTAAATTTGAACCCTGCTGCTAATAGATCTTTAATATAGTTGTTTATGTTTTCTTTCCTGTCTGCTTCGTACTTACATAGATGAAAGTTTCTAAACAAAAATGCATTAAGGCCAGCAAATTTATGCGATGCAGGTGAGTTAGAGTTAGGGTGAATAGAGCTTCGAATTTCAAATGCTTTGACTATCATTTTGTAATCTATCAAGTGGCGATTTCTCGATAAAGAGAGGTCAAGATATTTGAGTTCTTTATTGTTTCATATGTGATGGTGGGTGAAAGTTTGGTTAATTTTTGAAGATCACGTATATTTAAAATATTATCTTTAGAAGTTATGATAAAAATATCATCTACATAACGAATATATGTAAAGTCTTGGTTGATATTGTGATATTTTGGAATGATTGATAGCTCGAATTTATTTAAGTATATGCTAAATAGAATACCGCTAATAGAAAGGCCCATAGGCCAACCATCTTGCATAGTGTACCACTTGTTTTCAAAGAGTGTGCACAGATGCAGGCTAAATTAATTATGCAAAATTTTACTACAAACAAATGATAATTCTTAATTATCAAGTTTGACAATGTTTAGTATCCTCTTAATATAATTTATACTAGCATCTCAATTTTAAAGCTATGTCATAATCTTTAATGAATCTCATTTTATTAAGATGCATTAGATATTAATTTAACATTAAGATGGGCCACATGAATATTATTCATGATTGAAGTGAAAAAAGTACAAACATTATACATGTATGGATAAAGTATAAAAGTTGTATATCATACATGCACATTCATTCAACTTGTAACAATTATAATTATTTATGTTTTGAACTTGAACTTAGACTTTCAAACTTCCCAAAGCTATTCAATCCATCTTATACAACTGATATATATCACCACATACATGTGAAAAAGATAAATGATCTCCAATATATGTATTTTGTGCTGAACCAGCATTTATCAGTTGGTCCAGATCATTATCTCCCACACATATATACAATCACTGCTCAGTTTATATTAAGATATCAAGTCTTCAAACTTTAATAGACATGCTTTTAATATTCTCCCCTCTCCAACTCTTCAGCCCATCCATTTCATTGAAAATACAATGATGAAATGCTCAAAGCCCTTGTTGATGCCAATATTACTGTCATACTCATGTTGACCTTAAGTCTCTGACCTCTCATATGTAGTACCTTAATATGGAGCAGAGAAGATTAAAAGCTTGTCTATTAAGGTTTAAAGATTTGATAACTTAATATAAACTGAGCAGTGATTGTTTATATGAGTGGGAAACAGTGATCTGGACCAACTGATGAGCGCTGGTTCAGCACAAAAATAGTGATCTTGATCAACTGATGAGTACTACTTAAGCATGAATTACATATATTGGAGATCATTTGTCTTTTTCACATGTATGTGGTCATATATATCAGTTATATAAGATGGATTGAATAGCTTTGGGGAGTTTAAAGTCTGAGTTCAAGTCCCTTATATATACATATATTCAAATATTATGTTTTGAAAGTAAAACTTGTAATTTTATTCTTATTACCACAACATAAAACATACATTTTCTAATAACAATTCAATGCAGCATATTTATTTATTCTTCAACATATTCCTAATTTTATATCTATATTTTTAACTTTTATTAATTCTGCTTCTAAGATAACATACCATATGAGTGTAAGTATAATCTAGTAATAAATTTTCAATAATATTTATAATCTTCTTTCATAGAGTGCTCATATTTTTGACAAGTTATTCTATCGAATTCATATGAGTCAGTTGGATGAGCTCCAATTAAATTACAATAACAAATTATGAGCATGAATGATAACACAATAATACTACAGTAGGAGGCTTTTTACTAATAAACAATTTGACTTCATCAGTAAATAGAATATTTTAAAAAATTTTAAATCTAGTTTTGTGTATAAGTATGCAAAACACTTTCCAAATTTTAAAACACCTGCTTATTGATCTGTACTCAAATGAAATTTATATATTTTTTGAGCATAACATAATGAAAATTTACAAACATTATATGAAATTAAAACTTGATTTTGTCTATAATTGCAGTCTTAATAACTTGTTTACATTCCAAATCTCATTCAAAAAATGGTTACAATATCAATCAATAAAATAAAAAAAACAAGTAATAAAATAATATTAAAAATTTTGGCAAAATACAATGTTGTGAACTCATTCTAGCTCATCAAAACTCAATTAATGGACTGATCCAGGCTATAATGTTATCAAGATTGGATCGAACTGACAAATGGCTTGGCCAACAATAAATTTAAATAAATAGCTAATGGCATAAACAGACCAATTGGAAGGTTAGACCAATGAATCCAATTGTTTCCATAAAAATGAAGATCTCACTATGTAGTGAAGTCCAGTCCATTTTGTCAGACGTTAAATGTCAGTAACCATGTTGTCCACTATATGGTAGAATGCAGTGAGGTATGTTGAAAACTAGAGCAGGAAAATGCTAGCTACTGACATCATCATATCTGTATATGATGCAAGCCACCCATAAACTGGAACTATCAATTTCAAAAGATGAATCTCAGCATTTCTTCACAATCATCAATTCTATAGTCAGTGCTTTGTAGAGAATAAAAAAAGATAAATCAGCAAAAAACTTTTTGTATTTTTTCTTTATTATTTATTTAATATGTGTGAAAGAGAAATCAGGATATAACATATAAATTATAAAAATTGTCAGATGCAGCAAATATTTTACACAGATTATAAAATTTTACAAAAAAAGCTATTACAGAAGCTTCACCTTTCATGTTTTGATTTCTGCAAAATTACTTATTACTTCTTCAAAATCGGTTTCTAAAAAGACATCATTTTCAATTGATAATATTGCTAAATTGGTCAATCGATTTTGAGACATCATTGAGCTTAAATAATTTTTAATTTACTGAAGCCTCGTTCTCCAGTAGCAATAGTAATGGATAATGTGAGCAATACATAGTGCCATGGTTAAATACAGATGTAAATCATACAGTCCCATTTTAAAATTCCTTCTAAAATTTCCCCGGGATTGGGAATATCATTTGGGCGCACAATCTAAAGCATCTTAACTCTTTGAAAAATTGAAATTTGTCCAATTCTTTATATTAACAACAAAGACTCCTTGCACTTTTCATTATATCATCAATTGAAAATGTTGCAATATTTTTCCCAGTTAAAAAATCAAACTGGCCTGCTTCACTGCATAAACCACAGAACCGGTCATTTAGTTAGAAAATAATTATATCAATCACTTCATAAAATAGATGTTTAATTTCATCTTTGGAACATTCGCCTAATTCTCTAGGCAAAGATGTTTTTCTGCACTTATATTTGTTTTTCAATTCAGTTTCTGAATCTATACCCAATTTTTTGCAATATTCTTTGGTTTCTATACATATGTATCATATTCTTCAATTCTGATTTTATTAAACATAATTACAAATCCATTTATCAATTCAGTTGATCGATAGATGTGTTTTTTCTTGCAATTGACTATTTACCAAATTAAGCTTTGTTAAAATCATTTCTCACATTTTCAAAGTAAATGTAAAATTGTATGTTGAATATAAGTTATTAATATTCTAGTAGTAGCAACACCATCTCCAAAAGATAAATCATCGGTTGTAACTTTTAATAAGTCCAATACTTTAATAATTTAAAGCTTTATTGCCATTACTGCTTTTGATTTTGAACACAATTATGCCCTTTCAATGATATCTTTAAATAGTTTATCATTTTTCCCAATGATATATTGAACTAGAAAAAAGTTAAATAACTTTTGAAAGACTCCGAAAAATGATACCATCTCCACATTATTACTTGCTGTGTACACAAGTTTAATGAATGTGCAGCACATGGAATATATTTGGCTAAATCATTTGTCTTCAAAATATGAGCCTGCATTTATTATAATTGCCAGCCATGCTGTACCATTATCATATCTTTGGCTGCAAATATATTTAATTTCTAAGCCATCATGTTTCAATTTTTCTAAAATTCCTTGGGCAAATCCTTGCCCCATTTTATCTGTTATCGACAGAAAATCTATAAATCTTTCCTTGATTTTAATAGTTTCATTAGAAAATTTCACATATGGAATAATTTGGCATAATTGGTCTTTATGTGATATGTCAGGAGTACTATCTACTATTATAGTATTGCTGTTTTAATATCAGACAATATTTTATTTCTGACACTGGATGCCAATAAGTTAATAAATTCATTTTGCATTTATGGACTTAAATATGAAACACTACTTTTAATTCTACTGTTCAATATAGATTTTAAAGTGACATCACAGTTACTTACAAGATTAATTAAATTGAAAAAAATTCCCCCGCCTAAATTACCATCAATAGTATGTTCATGTGAACTTCTGAATGCTATGTTGTTTGTTGCACAGAACATAATACATTTTAAAATTACTTTAAGAACATAACGCCATTTTTAAGCTTATTCATATGTATGTTTTTGAAAAGAATCATCAATTAAATTATTTCCAGATTTAAGGCCTTTTTTGAAAATTTTCCACTTTGTATAACAATTAATATTGTTTGATAGATTACTCATGGTTTGGGATTCTCGGGTCCAATTGCTTCTATTTTGCAAATCCCGTTTCGTGTGCTAAATAAAGATGTAGAATTTTTCAAAAATAATAAGCACGGAAAACAATATAAAGAATTTTGAATTTCTGAGTAAAATATCTATTTTTTATATTGTTTTTCCCCATTTGATAATTTTTTATAGATCCAATCATTACTAAAATTTTGCCTATCAGATGATGATGGATATTTTATTAATATTTTACATTCTTGATCATTTTCTATTAATAATGTTCTTATTTTATCAGACTTCAAATTCCATGATAATGGATCATTGAAAGTAATTTTTGCTGTAGTATTTGAAATATTGTCCTTTTCATGACCACTAGTTCCAGCAATCGTTCAATATCAGAATTACCAACACTTATTCTAATAATAGAGTTATTCTTATTTTTTAAATTACAAATCACATTTGTTTCAACAATAAAATTGTCTTTATCTTTAACATCAATAATACTCCCTTCAACATCACAACTGTTTTTGTCTTCAACGCTACTATTATTACTATCACATTCTTCATTAACAGGATCGCACTCATTTTTAACGCTAGTATTGTCCTTTTCTTTAATTATCCAACATCTTTGACTATATTTTATGTTTTTCTCCATTTATTAATTTTGCTTCTTATTTTATTTTCCCCACCTGACTTTTTTGTTGGTATGGCATGCGTATAAATATAAATAAAATAATTTAAAAAAATACTTTGATGGTCAGCGCAATCAAATGATACTAACCTATGATGATATTAGTAAGTTCTTATCAAAATGTTATGATTAAAAGATTATGAAGCAAAATGTAACAACTTATAATTCCCTTAGACATGGCAAGAACTTATCCGTCCAAGTAGTCCGACTCGCTGCTACTCGCGCAAAGTGGCTTCGCAGTATGCATTCACACATCGTAATAATTTTTTTTTTTAACTTTTTGTAATCACATTAAAAATAAATAAACTTTATTACAATTTTTTTTAATAAATAAAAAATCTGTTACAGTTATAAGATGAGAGTGGAGCCTATGGCCGTGACCACCTTCGCCATACCCTCACTACAGCCATGTCTATACCGAACAACCAAAATTTTACAATTTGCTAACCCCGTAACAGAGGCAAATCTCTGTATTATAAATATTGTATATATTTTGCTACAGAAACATTTTTAATAAAGATTTTAACATTTAGTTAACGAGTTGTATGTAATTATTGAATGGCTGTTCCGTCCATACTGGATATAAACATAGTATACAGTTTATAGGAAGGTTTACATTTGTTTACAATAATCGACACACATTCACGTGATTTAGTACAGAAAAGGCAAGCAACATAAAATTTAAAATGCAATGTACAAGTTAACTGCTTTGTTTATTTAATAATAAATTAAGACTTACAAATATAACAATCTAAAAACAAATAATATTAATTTAATGGTTCAATAAAGTAAACTTACAAGGAAACATCTCGCTAATTATAGCACTCTTAATCGTCCATATTGGTTATATATCTCGTACGTTAACGTTCTTAACGTTAAACAAATAAGCGTGTGAAAAATTATTTCCTATTATCGTTCACTCTCGTCAATTTTCCACAAAATGTACTTTTTTTTTTTAATGCTATTGATAAGAAGTATATTGTGAATTCTTTATGAAAGAAAAATTCAAAACATATGAATAGACATATTTAATCTGTTTAATTAATACTTAAATTTTCGAAAGTAGTCGCAGATTAATGAGATTATATATAAATATTAGTGCAGAATTGGAGGCAAAGGTCATTAAGAAATGCAGCATCAACAATTCTTAACTTTCGGAATATTTGACTGAATTTAAAGCAGAATCTGAAAACAGTTTTAAAGTGAAATGAGATCTAAAACAGGCAAAACTCTCCATACAGTAGTGCCACTCTGTGCCAACCAGAGTAATCAATGGATGCCAGGAGGTTTGGGCATAAAATCCCTATCTAGTAGCTACTCAGATAAGGATTTTATGCACAAATCCTCTGGCATCCATTGATTACTCTGGTTGGCACAGGGTGGCACTACTGTATGGAGAGTTTTGCCTGTTTAATAACAATTATGTGCTAGTATAAGAGATGGTGATCATGTAAAAGGATAACTGATACCAAGGAAAAAAGCATTAATATATTAAAAAAATTTCCACTGAGAAAATGCAATGACTGAAAACAAAAAGAGTATGAAAATATTTTAATAAGAATTAAATTCTAGAAATGAAGAATCAATTAGATAAACTGAATATCTAGGATTTTAAGCTATGAAAAAGAATTCATGTGCATTTAAGGAAATATAACTGTGAAGATACAAAAAAACTATAAAAGACAAATTTCAAAAATATTTTTAAAAAAAGAATATTTTGGTATTGGAAGGCAAATTCCTTTTTTTGTGTGTGCGATAAAAAGATATTACTAAAAAAAAAGATAGTTCCTACAATTGTAATTATTTTAAATGAAGAATGAGCAATGGCATAACTAGAAAAATTAGACGCAAAGACAAATTTATGAGATATAGTTAATAATTATTTTAATGTTGATCATGTGATGCTTAGTGGTTTAATAATTATTTTTATATGAATATATTTTAATTGCATTTCTATAGATTTTCAAGATTGTGTCCTTGGACTACGTGGTCCGCAAGCATTGCCTTCCTTTGCAACTCTAGTTACGCCATTAAGAGTGAGGCATGTAATTAAATCTAAGAAAAAGGTCCAGGAAATGATGAAAATATTATAATAAATTTCAAAAAGACAGATAAAGATATTATTGCCACAGTTATAATTCAAATGATAAAGATATATTATATCAAATAAAAAGATAAAATTACGATCTGTCAGTCTTCTACTAGTTGTATACAAGATCTTTTTTAAAAATTAATTTCCTTCGTTTTACTATAATATTTTATATAAATACCATTTGTATATCTTACTTCAAATACTTTATAACAAAATAAAATATTAATGGGAGAAACTCTACGTGCAATTCTAAACAATATTTATATGAATAAATTTGATCAAAATATAACAAAATTAAAATGGTCCTTTATTTTTCGACACATATGTAAATGAATATTTGATGAATTTTAATAAAAGCCAAAGGTAAACAAATTGGTTTATTAATGATATTAATATGATGGGAGGAAATATAAAATTTACATTAAAAGAAGAAAATAATGGAATTGCATATTTGGATGTAATTTTCAAAAGAAATTGATAAATAAAAAAGGTGATATAACAAATGATGTAAAAAATGATATGTTGAAATATTTATAAGAAAAAAAATAATGATAACAATATAGCAAATTGGTTATCCAACATTAATATTAAATACTAAATTAGTTGATATATTCAAGGATATACAGGGTTATAATATATTGTTAAAAAAAAAGACTATAAAAAACAAAAAGATTTAATACTTGAAGAGTTAAATATGAATAATTTCCTAGTAAACATGAAACAATAAAGTATCAGATAAATGAAATTGAAAAGAATGAAAGAAAGTGAAAACAGATGTATAGGAATAAAAATAAATAATAATATTGCTATGTACACCAGGGATATGTGCATACCAACTCGGTCACAATTGAATAATAAACAAACAACATAAATAAATATAATGTTTATTATACTCATAATATACATATAAATAAACAAACTAAACAATAATTTTTGGGACAACAGTCTCTAACATAAAACTTCCCGCATATATATATACAATTGTATATACTTAATATCATATTTGAACATTCACGCAACAAAATCCAGAGTTTTGGTAAATTATACCAAGGCTGATTTAGATGAAGTTTGAACCCACCCACCACCTCACTCCTTCACCAACACTTCCTGATTTACTACCTCTATGAATGACATATATGAGGTCACACTCGCAATCTCTCAATTTCCCGCCGGCATAGCAAGGGTAAAACGAGAGTTTGGGATGTTTAACTAAATGTTTTATAGCTTAACCAAACACACACAACCTATGACTGATTATCTAATGCATATAAAAACATTATGGATGGTGACTTTAATATAAATAAGGTGAAAATACTTGCAGATGCTAAATAGATTTTAAATTATTTAATATTGACAAAAAACACAAACAATAACAATTAAATATACTGCATATTTCACTCCATGGGTTGGTGAAAATACGCAACTACAAGTTCTGTAATCAATTGTACTTTAATGATCATTATTTTATTATATCTATTATGCGTTAATAATTATTTTAAGCTATACTTATGTCTAAATTATGTTCTGCCATTCCTACTTAGTATATTAAGGGTTAAACTCTAAGAGAGTGGAAATTTATAACAATGTGTACTTAAATTTATCAATACGTGATGACATTGGCAATGTGCTCTTTATGTAGATATTCTTAGATAAACTAGATCTTAGGTTCTAGACAAGCTGAACAATTAATATACAACAGATGAACTGGCATATTTGTAGCATAACTTCTGAGCCTACGCCTATGCAAATTACTATCAGATGCAGCTTGATGTGCTTTTACTCATGAGATTCAGTACGTTTATTCGGTTCTCAGATACCGCTCCCTGCTATACATGAACTTTTAGTTCGGATGCTCGAACAGTCACTATTATAAGATGCTGTGATTCTGGTGTTCCAGTTCTGAAGGAGGTAATGGGAATGACCCTTAAAATCATCCCATTCAAGAGAAGGCTGTCCGAACTAAGGATGATAAGATAGCCCTAAAAAACCTAATCTTATCTTAACAATTATATGATATCAAGGTGGAATGCATCCTCACTGCTTAGAAAAACTCATTCACAACGCTTTTGGAATCTTAATTATAACAACTAGTAAAGCGCTAAATCTATAGTTTCTTCTGCAAACTACTCCTATGCCGTTAATTAAATAAACACTGAAATTGTGCTAAAGAGGACTTTATTAAAATTGATCTAGTTTATTAATTAACTACATATTATATGCAATTACATTAAGGGGGTCTAAAGCATATATGGGGCTTAAACTTGGCTAACTACTGAATATGCCTTAAATTCTCACTCTCTCTTGTTTAACTAAACAAACCTTTTAATAAGCAACATATATGTGATATTAAGCTAAACATAGTAGCTCTGATGTCAAAGTAGGTTTCGGACCAGAGACAATCTATAGATATGCCAAACAGCATAATTACTTTACTTGAGAACAAAACGTCTCTTAAGTTGATAATAATTAATAATCTCTGCTCCGAAGGCAAAGCATAAATCAATAAAGGCATTTTAACAAAACATATATATATATAGATGCAAAAGTATAGACGCAAATAGAGAAAATAATAAGGCAAATAAGCTTTTATAAGTTGAATTTAAAAAAAGATTAAGAATTTGAGATCAGGCAAGATTTACATTTAACTTTTAAAGTATTTTAAAATTATACAGGTTGAGATACGTTTATCTAATACAGTTAATTACTTTAAGAGAGAATACACCTTTTAAACATAGTGTGATTAATTTATAAGATTTGAATGGAAGAGTTTGTGCACGTTACTTATTATATAGCTAGCTTTAGGAAAGATTTATAGATGGCTATAGCTTTTAGATTTAGTTTGATTGAGAAGTGGTTACCGGTTATTTATCTGGAGGCTTGCAACTTGAAGTATGAAATACACGCATGGACTGATTTATCTGAGCTGGTTCATCGATGGGCTATTCTTTCAGTAGGGCTGTGGTTTGGGTCTCCGGGCTCCATAAATGGTTCTTGACCATCGGGAAGATGGCCTTAGCTTTTCTAGCCACTTATTTGCATGGTAGAAACTGGGCCTGCTGCCTGGATATAAGTTGAAACATGAGTAAAGCAAAAATGGATGACGATTTCTTTTCAACTGGCCTTTTTATATTTCTTTAACCCCCCCCTCTTACAGTTCATTCACAATCTTTATTTTTAGACTTTAAAACCTAAGAAGTCTTAATTGCATCAGCTTCAAACGAATCGGTTGATTGATTTCAGGTTTATTCATTGTTCCTTTTATTTTTCTCAGATTCCAGTTCCAATCTGGATTTCAGTGCAGGTTTAATTGTCCAACTTTTATTTTATTAAGAATCCTAAAATCTGGATTTGTACCGGCGGTGTCTCATGAGATTGGTAAAGTTCTTTTTTTTTCTTTCTTTAAACATTGGATTGCTTCTCCTTTTCTTTTACTGAAAGAGATTTAAGCTGCTAGCGTTTTATCCTAGACATGAGACATCTACATTTGTTTTTAGTTGCTCTACATGATTAAGTAATTGGGTAACTTCAAAGCCAGTTTGAAATACTTTAGAGAATTCTGTTCTTATCTAATACAATTTTCCCAGATTGAAACCAATTCAATTGTTTAAAATCATAAGATGAATATTTATAAAATTATAAGGTGTGTACATTATATAATGATAATATCATTTAGATGTGAATATACCATTTTTTTTTAGCAAATAAAATTATTACCAAATATATATACAATTATAGCAGACGTGTGTGCATATACAATTACACACATATACGTGTAAATATACGTTTTTATACATGTTAAATTCCCAAGTATATTGTTATATATATGTGTACCTTTAGGGTTTGAACTGGGGAAATGAAGGCTACTGATTTCTAGAATAGGTGAAACGTATGATGATGAAATCATACTGTTTCATATCAGTGAAGTCCGGAAACAAAAAAAAACAATAAAAAAATGAATTTACTTTATTATTTAAATGAGCAATCATAAATCATTTTCTGTGTGTAAGATTTACAAATTTATTTCTCACGTTGTATCCAGCACCTCCCATCTTAACTTTGGTCTACCCAGCACATAAACAAAAAACCAAAAAAAAAAAAACCACCACGACAAACAAATGAATCCTTTCAATCTAAAATCTAATTCCATTTCTCACTACATACCTAATACTTCTCATTGTTCATAGGATAAAATATACCTATGCCTTTTACTTACTTACCTATATAATCATTTCTTTCATATATCTACTTAAATATGCTACCACATATATCTAAGATTATTTATATTGGTGAAATAATAATATAAACACAATATGTACATGTACTAACTACTTCACAATAGGTATTAGATCCAGTATGCTCATATTTTATACTGATATAACATGTGAAATAGACTGTAAAACAAACCCCCCAGATGCATCAGGAATAGTTAATATCTAAGGATCTAGTTCACATTTTATCAGTAAAAATATATAGGTATGGTGTTATGCCTATTGGTAGAGGTAATTTATTTTTATTTTTATATTGTGTTTTTTATTATTATTTCACCAATATAAATAATCATAGATGTGGTAGCATATTTAGTAGATATAGAGGAATGATTATATAGGTAAGAGTAAGGCATAGGTATATTTTATCCCTATGAACAATGAGGTATTAGATGTAGTGAGAAATGGATTAGATTTTAGAGTGAAAGGATTCATTTATTTGTCATGTGTTTTTTTTTTTTTTTTGTTTTTGTTTATGTGCTGGGTAGACCAAAGTTAAGATGGGAGGTGCTGATACAACGTGAGAAATAAATTTCGTAAA
The DNA here is from genome assembly GCA_028023455.1 of Epiperipatus broadwayi. Lineage (NCBI taxonomy): Eukaryota > Metazoa > Onychophora > Udeonychophora > Euonychophora > Peripatidae > Epiperipatus > Epiperipatus broadwayi. The sequence continues at coordinate 4,400,958 of JAQFVV010006226.1, read as the reverse complement.
TCTTATACACAGAAAATGATTTATGATTGCTCATTTAAATAATAAGTAAATTCATTTTTTTTTATTGTTTTTTTTTGTTTCCGGACTTCACTGATATGAAACAGTATGATTTCATCATCATACGTTTCACCTATTCTATAAATCAGTAGCCTTCATTTCCCTAGTTCAAACCCTAAAGGTACACATATATATAACAATATACTTGGGAATTTAACATGTATAAAAACGTATATTTACACGTATATGTGTGTAATTGTATATGCACACACGTCTGCTATAATTGTATATATTTTGTAATAATTTTATTTGCTAAAAATGGTATATTCACATCTGAATGATATTATCATTATATAACGTACACACCTTATAATTTTATAAATATTCATCTTATGATTTTAAATAATTGAATTGGTTTCAAGCTGGGAAAATTGTATTAGATAAGAACAGAATTCTCTAAAGTATTTCAAACTGGCTTTGAAGTTACCCAATTACTTAATCATGTAGAGCAACTAAAAACAAATGTAGATTTCTCACGTCTATGATAAAACGCTAGCAGCTTAAATCTCTTTCAGGAAAAGAAAAGGAGAAGCAATCCAATGTTTAAAGAAAGAAAAGAAAAGAACTTTACCAATCTCATGAGACACCGCCGGTACAAATCTAGATTTTAGGATTCTTAATAAAATAAAAATTGGACAATTAAACCTGCACTGAAATCCAGATTGGAACTGGAATCTGAGAAAAATAAAAGGAACAATGAATAAACATTAAACCTGAAATCAATCAACCGATTCGTTTGAAGGATGCAATTAAGACTTCTTAAGTTTTAAAGTCTAAAAATAAAGATTGTGAATGAACTGTAAGAGGGGGGGGTTAAAGAAATATAAAAAGGCCAGTTGAAAAGAAATCGTCATCCATTTTGCTTTACTCATGTTTCAACTTATATCCAGGCAGTGGGCCTAGTTTTTACCATGCAAATAATTGGCTAGAAAAGCAAAGGCCATCTTCCCGATGGTCAAGAACCATTTATGGAGACCGGAGACCCAAACCACAGCCCTACTGAAAGAATAGCCCATCGATGAACCAGCTCAGATAAATCAGTCCATGCGTGTATTTCATACTTTCAAGCTGCAAGCCTCCAGATAAATAACCGGTAACCACTTCTCAATCAAGCTAAATCTAAAAGCTATAGCCATCTATAAATCTTTCCTAAAGCTAGCTATATAATAAGTAATGTGCACAAACTCTTCCATTCAAATCTTATAAATTAATCACACTATGTTTAAAAGGTGTATTCTCTCTTAAAGTAATTAACTGTATTAGATAAACGTATCTCAACCTGTATAATTTTAAAATACTTTAAAAGTTAAATGTAAATCTTGCCTGATCTCAAATTCTTAAATCTTTTTAAATTCAACTTATAAAAGCTTATTTGCCTTATTATTTTCTCTATTTGCGTCTATACTTTTGCATCTATATATATATGTTTTGTTAAAATGCCTTTATTGATTTATGCTTTGCCTTCGGAGCAGAGATTATTAATTATTATCAACTTAAGAGACGTTTTGTTCTCAAGTAAAGTAATTATGCTGTTTGGCATATCTATAGATTGTCTCTGGTCCGAAACCTACTTTGATGTATTATTTGAGCTACTATGTTTAGCTTAATATCACATATATGTTGCTTATTAAAAGGTTTGTTTAGTTAAACAAGAGAGAGTGAGAATTTAAGGAATATTCAGTAGTTAGCCAAGTTTAAGCCCCAGATATGCTTTAGACCCCCTTAATGTAATTGCATATAATATGTAGTTAATTAATAAACTAGATCAATTTTAATAAAGTCCTCTTTAGCACAATTTCAGTGTTTATTTAATTAACTGGCATAGGGTAGTTTGCAGAAGAAACTATAGATTTCGCGCTTTACTAGTTGTTATAATTAAGATTCCAAAAGCGTTGTGAATGAGTTTTTACGAAGCACTGAGGTGCATTCCGCCTTGCTATCATATAATTATTAAGATAAGATTAGGTTTTAAGGGCTATCTTATCATCCTTAGTTCGGACAGCCTTCTCTTGAATGGGATAATGATTTTAAGGGTCATTCCCATTACCTCCTTTAAAACTGGAACACCGGAATCCAGCATCTTATATCGTGGCTGTTCGAGCATCCGAACTAAAAGTTCATGTATAGCAGGCGAGCGGTATCTGAGAACCGAGTAAACGTTACTGAATCTCATGAGTAAAAGCACATTCAAGCCGCATCTGATGTAATTTGCATAGCGCCGTAGCCTCAGAAGTTATGCTACAAAACGCCAGTTCATCTGTTGTATATTAATTGTTCAGCATTGATCTGAACCTAAGATCTAGTTTATCTAAGAATACCTACATAAAGAGCACATTGCCTGCTCATCACGTATTGATAAATTTAAGTACACATTGTATAAATTTGCCACTCTCTTAGAGTTTAACCCTTAACATACTGAGTAGGAATGGCAGAACATAATTTAGACATCAGTATAGACGTAAAATAATTATTAACGTATAAACGATATAATAAAATAATGATCGTTAAGTACAATTGATTACAGAACGTGTAGTTCGTATTTTCACCATCCCACCTGCGAGTGGAATATGCAGTATATTTAATTGTTATTGTTTGTGTTTTGTCAATATTAAATAATTTTAAAAACATATTAACGTCTGCAATATTATTCACTTTATTTATATTAAATCACCATCCATAATGATTTTATATGCATTAGATAATCAGCCATAGGTTGTGTGAGTGTGTTTGGTTAAGCTATAAAACATTTAGTTAAGTATCCCCGAGTCTCTCGTTTTACCCTTTGCTATTGCCGGCGCGGAAATTGAGAGATTACGAGTGTGACCTCATATATGTCATCCATAAGGTAGTAAGTCAGGGAGTGTTGGTGAAGGAGCTGAGGTGCGGTCGGATTTGGTCTCAAACCCTCATCTAGATCAGCCTTGGTATAATTTACCAAAACTCTGGATTTTGTTGCGTGAATGTTCAAATATGACTATTACAGTATATACAATTGTATATATATACGCGGAAAGTTTTATGTTAGAGACTGTTGTCCCAAAAATTATTGTTTAGTTTGTTTACTTATATGTATATTATGAGTATAATAAACATTATATTTATTTATGTTGTTTGTTTATTCAATTGTGACTGAGTTGGTATGCACATATCCCTGGTGTACATTGCAATATTATTATTTATTTTTATTCCTATACATCTGCTTTCACTTTTTTTCATTCTTTTCAATTTCATTTATCTGATATTTTATTGTTTCATGTTTACTAGGAAATTATTCCTATTTAACTCTTCAAGTATTAAATCTTTTTGTTTATTATAGTCTTTTTTTTTTAACAATATATTATAACCCTGTATATCCTTGAATATATCAACTAATTTAGTATTTAATATTAATGTTGGATAACCAATTTGCTATATTGTTATCAATATTTTTTTTCTTATAAATATTTCAACATATCATTTTTTACATCATTTGTTATATCACTTTTTTTATTTATCAATTTCTTTTGAAAATTACATCCAAATATGCAATTCCATTATTTTCTTCTTTTAATGTAAATTTTATATTTCCTCCCATCATATTAATATCATTAATAAACCAATTTGTTTACCTTTGGCTTTTATTAAAATTCATCAAATATTCATTTACATATGTGTCGAAAAATAAAGGACCATTTTAATTTTGTTATATTTTGATCAAATTTATTCATATAAATATTGTTTAGAATTGCACGTAGTTTCTCCCATTAATATTTTATTTTGTTATAAAGTATTTGAAGTAAGATATACAAATGGTATTTATATAAAATATTATAGTAAAACGAAGGAAATGAATTTTTAAAAAAGATCTTGTATACAACTAGTAGAAGACTGACAGATCATAATTTTACCTTTTTATTTGATACAATATATCTTTATCATTTGAATTATAACTGTGGCAATAATATCTTTATCTGCCTTTTTGAAATTTATTATAATATTCTCATCATTTCCTGGACCTTTTTCTTAGATTTAATTACATGCCTCACTCTTAATGGCCTAACTAGAGTTGCAAAGGAAGACAATGCTTGCGGGCCACGTAGGCCAAGGACACATAATCTTGAAAATCTATAGAAAGGCAATTAAAATATATTCATATAAAAATAATTATTAAACCACTAAGCATCACATGATCAACATTAAAATAATTATTAACTATATCTCATAAATTTGTCTTTGCGACTAATTTTTCTAGTTATGCCATTGCTCATTCTTCATTTAAAATAATTACAATTGTAGGAACTATCTTTTTTTAGTAATATCTTTTTATCGCACACACAAAAAAAGGAATTTGCCTTCCAATACCAAAATATTCTTTTTTTAAAAATATTTTTGAAATTTGTCTTTTATGGTTTCTTTGTATCTTCACAGTTATATTTCCTTAAATGCACATGAATTCTTTTTCATAGCTTAAAATCCAAGATATTCAGTTTATCTAATTGATTCTTCATTTCTAGAATTTAATTCTTATTAAAATATTTTCATAGTCTTTTTGTTTTCAGTCATTGCATTTTCTCAGTGGAAAATGTATTAATATATTAATGCTTTCCCCCTTGGTATCAGTTATCCTTTTACAGATCTCATTTCACTTGATCACCATCTCTTATACTAGCACATAATTGTTATTAAACAGGCAAAACTCTCCATACAGGAGTGTCACCCTGTGCCAACCAGAGTAATCAATGGATGCCAGAGGATTTGTGCATAAAATCCCTATCTGAGTAGCTACTAGATAGGGATTTTATGCCCAAACCTCCTGGCATCCATTGATTATTCTGGTTGGCACAGAGTGGCACTACTGTATGGAGAGTTTTGCCTGTTTTAGATCCCATTTCACTTTAAAACTGTTTTCAGATTCTGCTTTAAATTCAGTCAAATATTCCGAAAGTTAAGAATTGTTGATGCTGCATTTCTTAATGACCTTTGCCTCCAATTCTGCACTAATATTTATATATAATCTCATTAATCTGCGACCACTTTCGAAAATTTAAGTATTAATTAAACAGATTAAATATGTCTGTTCATTTGTTTTGAATTTTTCTTTCATAAAGAATTCACAATATACTTCTTATCAATAGCATTAAAAAAAAAAGTACATTATGTGGAAAATTGACGAGAGAGAACGATAATAGGAAATAATTTTTCACACGCTTATTTGTTTAACGTTAAGAACGTTAACGTACGAGATATATAACCAATATGGACGATTAAGAGTGCTATAATTAGCGAGATGTTTCCTTGTAAGTTTACTTTATTGAACCATTAAATTAATATTATTTGTTTTTAGATTGTTATATTTATAAGTCTTAATTTATTATTAAATAAACAAAGCAGTTAACTTGTACATTGCATTTTAAATTTTACGTTGCTTGCCTTTTCTGTACTAAATCACGTGAATGTGTGTCTATTATTGTAAACAAATGTAAACCTTCCTATAAACTGTATACTATGTTTATATCCAGTATGGACGGAACAGCCATTCAATAATTACATACAACTCGTTAACTAAATGTTAAAATCTTTATTAAAAATGTTTCTGTAGCAAAATATATACAATATTTATAATACAGAGATTTGCCTCTGTTACGGGGTTAGCAAATTGTAAAATTTTGGTTGTTCGCTATAGACATGGCTGTAGTGAGGGTATGGTGAAGGTGGCCATGGCCATAGGCACCACTCTCATTATCTTATAACTGTAACAGATTTTTTATTTATTAAAAAAAATTGTAACAAAGTTTATTTATTTTTAATGTGACTACAAAAAGTTAAAAAAAAATTATTACGATGTGTGAATACATACTGCGATGCCAGTTTGCGCGAGCAGCAGCGAGTCGGGCTACTTGGATGGATGAGTCCACTTTATAGCCATGTCTAAGGGAATTATAAGTTGTTACATTTTGCTTCATAACCTTTTAATCATAACATTTTGATAAGAACTTACTAACATCATCATAGGTTAGTATCATTTGATTGTGCTGACCATCAAAGTATTTTTTTTTTATTATTTTATTTATAAATGTCTTATACGCATTCCATGTCAACCAAAAAGAAATCAGGTGGGGAAAATAAAATAAAGAAGCAAACTTAATAAATGAAGAAAAACAAAAAATACAGCCAAAGATGTTGGATAATAATTAAAGAAAAGGACAATATTAGCCTTAAAAATGAGTGTGATCCTGTTAATGAAGAATGTGATAGTAATATAATAGTGTTGAAGACAAAGACAGTTCTGATGTTGAAGTGAGTACTGTAGGTATTAAAGATAAAGACAGTTTTATTGTTGAAACAAGTGTGATTTGTAGTTTAAAAAATAAGGATAACTCTATTATTGAATAAATGTTGAAATTCTGATATTGAACGAGTTGCTGGAACTAGTGGTCATGATAAGGACAATATTTCAAATACTACTGTAAAAATTAATTTCAATGATCCTTTATCATGGAATTTGAAGTCTGATAAAATAAAAACATTATTAATAGCAAATGGCCCAGAACATAAAATATTAATAAAATATCCATCATCATCTGATGGGTGAAGTTTTAGTAGTGATTGAATGTATAAAAAATTAGCGAATGGGGAAAACCAATATAAAAAATGGATGTTTTACTCAGAAATTCAAAATTCTTTATATTGCTTTTCATGCTTATTATTTTTAAAAAATTCTACATCTTTATTCAGCACACAAGAAACGGGATTTGCAAAATGGAAGCAATTGAATCCGAGAATCCCAAACCATGAGCAATCTATCAAACATATTAATTGTTATACAAAGTGGAAAATTTTCAAAAAAGGCCTTAAATCTGGAAATAATTTAATTGATGATTCTCTTCAAAAACATACATATGAACAAGATAAAAAATGGCGTCATGTTCTTAAAGTAATTTTAAAATGTATTATGTTCTGTGCAACAAACAACATAGCATTCAGAGGTTCACATGAACCTACTATTGATGGTAATTTTGATGGGAAATTTTTCTCATTTTAATTAATCTTATCAGTAACTATGATGCCACTTTAAAATCTGTATTGAACTATATAGTTAAAAGTAATGTTTCATACTTAAGCCTACAAATTCAAAATGAATTTATTGACTTATTGGCATCCAAGGTTAGAAATAAAATATTGTCTGATATTAAAACAACAAAATATTTTACTATAATAATAGATAGTATCGTGACATATCACATAAAGACCAATTATGCCAAATTATTCCCTATGTGAAATTTTCTAATGAAACTATTAAAATCAAGGAAAGATTTATAGATTTTCTGTCGGTAACAGATAAAATAGGGCAAGGACTCACCCAAGAAATTTTAGAAAAATTGAAACATGATGGCTTAGAAATTAAATATATTTGCAGCCAAAGATATGATAATGGGGCAGCATGGCTGCAATTATAATAAATGCAGGCTCATATTTTGAAGACAAATGATTTAGCCAAATATATTCCATGTGCTGCACATTCATTAAACTTGACTGGTGTGCATGCAGCAAGTAATAATGTGGAGATGGTATCATTTTTCGGAGTCATTCAAAAGTTATTCAACTTTTTTTTAGTTCAACATATCATTGGGAAAAAATGACAAACTATTTAAAGATATCATTGAAAGGGCATACAAATTGTGTTCAAAATCAAAAGCAGTAATGGCAATAAAGCTTTAAATTACTAAAGTATTGGACTTATTAAAAGTTACATCCAATGATTTATCTTTTGGAGATGGTGTTGCTACTGCTAGAATATTAACAACTTATATTCAACATACAATTTTATATTTACTTTGAATATGTGAGAAATGATTTTAACAAAGCTTAATTTGGTAAACAATCAATTGCAAGAAAAAACACATCTATCGATCAGCTGAACTGATAAATGGATTTGTAATTATGTTTAACAAAATCAGAATTGAAGGATATGGTACACTATGTATAGAAACCAAAGAATATTGCAAAAAATTGGGTATAGATTCAGAAACTGAAATGAAAAACAAATGGAAGCACAGAAAAACATCTTTGCCTGAAGAAATAAGTGAATGCACCTCTTTTTCTCACAAAGATGAAATTAAACATCTATTTTATCAAATGATTGATATAATTATTTTCCAAGTAAATAACTGGTTCTGCGTTTAGGCAATGTAGCAGGCCAGTTTGATTTTTTAATTGGGAAAAATATTGCAACATTTTCAATTGATGATATAAAGAAAAGTGCAAGTGATCTTTGTTGTCAATATAAAGAATTGGACAAATTTCAATTTTTCAATGAATTAGAATGCTTTAAATTGCAAGCCCAAGTGATATTCCCAATCCCGGGGAAATTTTAGAAGGAATTTTAAAATGGGATCTGTATGATTCACATCTGCATTTAACCATGGCACTACATATCATGCTCAAATTATCCATTACTGTTGCTACTGGAGAAGTTTCAGTAAATTAAAAATTATTTAAGGTCAACAATGACTTAAAATTGATTGATCAATTTCACAATATTATCAATTGAAAATGATGTCTTTTTAGAAACCAATTTCGAAGAAGTAATAAATAATTTTGCAGAAATCAAAACATGAAAGGTGAAGCTTCTGTAATAGCTTTTTTTTTGTAAAATTTTATAATCTGTGTAAAATAATATTTGCTGAATCTGACAATTTTTATAATTTATATGTTATATCCTGATTTCTCCTTCACCCATATTAAATAAATAATAAAGAAAAAAATACAAAAAAGTTTTTTGCTGATTTATCTTTTTTTATTCTCTACAAAGCACTGACTATAGAATTGATGATTGTGAAGAAATGCTGAGATTCATCTTTTGAAATTGATAGTTCCAGTTTATGGGTGGCTTGCATCATATACAGATATGATGATGTCAGTAGCTAGCATTTTCCTGCTCTAGTTTTCAACATACCTCACTGCATTCTACCATATAGTGGACAACATGGTTACTGACATTTAACGTCTGACAAAATGGACTGGACTTCACTACATAGTGAGATCTTCATTTTTATGGAAACAATTGGATTCATTGGTCTAACCTTCCAATTGGTCTGTTTATGCCATTAGCTATTTATTTAAATTTATTGTTGGCCAAGCCATTTGTCAGTTAGATTTGTTGGCCAAGCCATTTGTCAGTTCGATCCAATCTTGATAACATTATAGCCTGGATCAGTCCATTAATTGAGTTTTGATGAGCTAGAATGAGTTCACAACATTGTATTTTGCCAAAATTTTTAATATTATTTTATTACTTGTTTTTTTTATTTTATTGATTGATATTGTAACCATTTTTTGAATGAGATTTGGAATGTAAACAAGTTATTAAGACTGCAATTATAGACAAAATCAAGTTTTAATTTCATATAATGTTTGTAAATTTTCATTATGTTATGCTCAAAAAATATATAAATTTCATTTGAGTACAGATCAATAAGCAGGTGTTTTAAAAATTGGAAAGTGTTTTGCATACTTATACACAAAACTAGATTTAAAATTTTTTAAAATATTCTATTTACTGATGAAGTCAAATTGTTTATTAGTAAAAAGCCTCCTACTGTAGTATTATTGTGTTATCATTCATGCTCATAATTTGTTATTGTAATTTAATTGGAGCTCATCCAACTGACTCATATGAATTCGATAGAATAACTTGTCAAAAATATGAGCACTCTATGAAAGAAGATTATAAATATTATTGAAAATTTATTACTAGATTATACTTACACTCATATGGTATGTTGAAGAATAAATAAATATGCTGCATTGAATTGTTATTAGAAAATGTATGTTTTATGTTGTAATAATAAGAATAAAATTACAAGTTTTACTTTCAAAACATAATATTTGAATATATGTATATATAAGGGACTTGAACTCAGACTTTAAACTCCCTAAAGCTATTCAATCCATCTTATATAACTGATATATATGACCACATACATGTGAAAAAGACAAATGATCTCCAATATATGTAATTCATGCTTAAGCAGTACTCATCAGCTGATCATCACTATTTTTGTGCTGAACCAGCGCTCATCAGTTGGTCCAGATCACTGTTTCCCACTCATATAAACAATCACTGCTCAGTAAGTTATCAAATCTTCAAATCTTAATAGACAAGCTTTTAATCTTCTCTGCTCCATATTAAGGTACTACATATGAGAGGTGAGAGACTTAAGATCAACATGAGTATGACAATAATATTGGCATCAACAAGGGCTTTGAGCATTTTATCATTGTATTTTCAATGAAATGGATGGGCTGAAGAGTTGGAGAGGGGAGAATATTAAAAGCATGTCTATTAAAGTTTGAAGACTTTATATCTTAATATAAACTGAGCAATTATTGTATATATGTGTGGGGGATAATGATCTGGACCAACTGATAAATGTTGGTTCAGCACAAAATACATATATTGGAGATCATTTATCTTTTTCACATGTATGTGGTGATATATATCAGTTGTATAAGATGGATTGAATAGCTTTGGGAAGTTTGAAACTCTAAGTTCAAGTCCAATATAATTTCAAAACATAAATAATTATAATTGTTACAAGTTGAATGAATGTGCATGTATGATATACAACTTTTATACTTTATCCATACATGTATAATGTTTGTACTTTTTTCACTTCAATCATGAATAATATTCATGTAGCCAATATTCATGTAGCCCATCTTAATGTTAAATTAATATCTAATGCATCTTAATAAAATGAGATTCATTAAAGATTATGACTTAGCTTTAAAATTTAGATGCTAGTATAAATTATATTAAGAGGATACTAAACATTGTCAAACTTGATAATTAACAATTATTATTTGTTTGTAGTAGAATTTTGCATAATTAATTTAGCCTGTATCTGTGCAAAGAATTCAACATGCATTAATTGCATTGGCATGTGTGTATTCACACTCTTTGAAAACAAGTGGTACACTATGCAAGATGGTTGGCCTATGGGCCTTCCTATTAGTGGTATTCTATTTAGCATATACTTAAACAAATTCGAGCTATCAATCATTTCAAAATATCACAATATCAACCAAGACTTTACATATATTCGTTATGTAGATGATATTTTTATCATAACTTCTAAAGATAATATTTTAAATATACGTGATTTTCAAAACTTAACCAAACTTTCACTCACCATCACATATGAAAACAATAAAGAACTCAAATATCTTGACCTCTCTTTATCGAGAAATCGCCACTTGATGGATTACAAAATGATAGTCAAAGCATTTGAAATTCGAAGCTCTATTCACCCTAACTCTAACTCACCTGCATTGCATAAATTTGCTGGCCTTAATGCATTTTTGTTTAGAAACTTTCATCTATGTAAGTACGAAGCAGACAGGAAAGAAAACATAAACAACTATATTAAAGATCTATTAGCAGCAGGGTTCAAATTTAAAGCCATTAAAAATAAAATCACAAAATTTCATAATACAATAAACAATAATGTACCCCACACCAATCTACCAAGAATAACAATCCCCTACATTTCCAAAATATCTAACAAATTAACAAAAGCATTAACCGATAAATTTAACATAGCATTTAGAACTCCGCCTAATTCTAATAGATTGATTAACAACTCTAAAGCCCACATTGATCGATCGTTCACCCCACACGTAGTGTACTCCATTGCCTGCCCTCAGGCTGATGCCATGCTATATACTATGGTGAAACTAAAGCTACAATCCACACTAGACTGGCTCAACATCTTTACACTTACAACAGAGCTCAGAAGAACAGCAACACATCCTCTGTATTTTTGGAGCATGCTAAGCAATCTGGACACAACTTCACACCTGCCAATCCCATAATATTATGCTCAGAATCAAACGATCACAAAAGAAAAATAAAGGAGGCATTTTACATTAATGGAAACATCCATGCTATCAATAGAAAAGACACTTGCTTCGAGATCTCGAAGAAATGGGCTACGTAACACTAGCTTATTTAAATATTTGCATATATTTTACTATACATTTTATGATGGGTATGAATATGAGGCATGGATCCTCGAAAACGTTAAGCCTATAAACTTTAATATTAATTTATATCTTCTTCTCCATTAAACAGTTATAAATAAGTGTTTTTTGTTTACATAATAATGAGAAGTAAAACTATATTTATTAAATATTTCTGTAAAATATGTACCCCAATTTTCAAGTAGAATCTTATTATAGATTATTGTTGTTTTTTCAATTTTTTAAAATTATTATGTTTGATGTTTAATTAAAAAAAATTTGGAGATAAACAATTTTAATTTAAAGGATTTTAATTTTCTAAATATTTAAGCTCTATGAATTTACTTATGTTTTAAAAACAGATTATTGAGTTATTAATATCATTTTTATTTATTATGGGAAAATATTCTTAAAGTAGAAATTGCCCTCTTCTTGCCATCCTTATTATTGGTATGTAGGCAACAGTATATTAAACGGTAATGCTTGTTCACCTTCAGTGGTATTATTTGTCATCTTAACACAATTTATTTTTAGCATCTCATTTTATAGAGGTTACATTTAAACTTCAATGAGCTATTTACTTAATTAAATTGCATAAAATTTTTCATTCCATTAAGTACAGTGATGCATTGTAATGAAATAAAAGCTCATTAAAGTTTAGATGTAGTTCTAAAATTGAGATGCTAGAATAAATTTATGTGAGTAGAAAATAATGGTAAACTATCAGTCAGTAAAGTGATGATTAAGTGTTATTGTTTTTAGTACTCTCTTGCTTAGTTATTCTGCCTATTACTCTACCTATCTTTAGGAAGAGAATTTAACATTTAGCATGCATCAATTCTGTCTATTTATGTGTAGTAGTTGATGTCAAAGTTATATGCAGAAAGTTTGCAGCAATTTGCTATGAATAAATATTGAAACAAATGATGAAAACATATATAAGAGATTGAGAACTGGGCCAAATAATGAGTGCTAGCTTAATGGGAAATATACTCCTGATAAATCAAAAATCTTGCATAACAGATAAGCAATTATAATGAATTCCTATGGGAAAAAATTAATTTGTTACCTTAAATTCAAAATATATAAAAATCAAATCTTAAAAAATAAAGCTTAAATTAAGAAAAGTTTCTAATTAATGAGTAAACATTTAATTAAGCTTATTATTTAATAATAAAAAAGTACTAATCTATGGGTAAATATGTGTAAAAACATTTCAAAAGCTAAAATTTTGAAATGTAATATTTCCATTGATAGTCCATTATTTTGCTTCTTCTGTGATCAAAGAATGTTATTTCTTGAATCATAGTTCATTAAATTAAAATAAACATGTAAAAAAAGTCTAATCATAATGCACATTTTAAAATTTTAAAAAATTAATGGAATGTATACAGTATTTTAAATTTTGTTTTTGGTTCACATAATATTCTATTATCAATGTTTTTTATTTTTGTAATTTTATTTTTTTTAGAGTATAAAGTTCACAAATTTATATAAATGAGGTTGAAATTAAATAAAAATTAACTAAAGAAATATACGAGGGAATCCCAAAAGAAACCAAAATCATTTTCTGGAGAACAAGCACTTTGTAGTACATGCTTCCATCACTAGATGCCCTTTGTGGTGATTTCCCTGCTTAGTCTGCTAACTGTCATCATTAAATAATGCCATGGTGCTGCATAGTAAATGTTTTTGTTAAGTGCGCTTTACTTATTTGTCAATTTTTGTGATGATTGAACAATGTGAAATTCAGTTTTCTGTTAGGGAAAATGACAGGAGAAACAGTTATAATGTTTGGAACAGTTTAGCTGTTCTGGGATAAGCACAAGTTTATAAGTAGTTTAATAGAAATGTAAAAGTCATCACATTCCAAAAAAGTATGGTGAGTGAAGTCCTATGTCAAGATGATGCTGATTTTTTTTTTTAATGCCAACAACACTGTTAATTCAGAATTGGTTTGTAATGATCACATGTTTTATTTACAAGTTCTGAAAAGTTTGCATGATGTGATAAAATAAAAACCTGATTTGTGGCAAAATGGGGGGGGGGTGCAAGCTTCATGACAAGTCTGAAACAATTTTTAATAAAAAATAATATGACCTAGCTTATCCATCAGCTTTATTCGCCCAATCTTATTCCATGCAACTTCCTTTTATTCCTTGAATGAAAAAATGCCTCAAAAGAAAAAGTTTTGCAAACTTGGAAGTGATAAAGAAAAAATTGACGATGTTAAAAGACATCACTTTGCTTTAAAAAGTGGAAAACATGTCTAGACTGGTACTGAAACAGATGATCTGATGCTCAGATCCTGTTTCACAGCCCACATCCAATCTCCTACCATCTAACTATATTCAAACCCACCTTCACGCACGTATTTACATATCTAATAATACGTATATTTCTTTTGCTTAGTATTTTAACATAAATCATGTAAACACATGTATTTTAATCTAAAAATATTTTATTTAATAATATTCTCATGTCTATACAGGTGTAAGTAATAAATCTATATATATTTCAGTGTAGGAGATTGCGAATAAATTAGTAAAGTTATGTTATATATAAAATATAATCAAAATCATATATGAAAGTTATTATTTTTTCATATGTAATTTTGTAGCCAGAAATGATGCAATCTTGTTAAAAAGTCTCTCGAAAAACAATTACCCGGAAGATCCCCTTAGATAAAATAAAAGATTACAAATTTGTAATAATAAAATAAACCCATTAGTGGAAATTTTGTCCATGCTAGCTTGTTTTAAAATCATAAGATTTATTTTAAAACAATTGTTCGAGAAACTGATAACAAAATTGCATTGTTTCAAAAGTCTTACCAGATAAGAAAATATCCTGTTAAATTATTCCAGATGAGCCGTAAGTGCTTAAACCGCCTCAGGTCCGACAGTAATTGCTAAGTTACATCTTCAAAATAAAAGTATATATACTGCTGGATTTGAATCCACAAAAGGAAGGAGACCACAAAATAATGATGTTGCTATACATATTCCATGCCAGTTTTGATTCTCACTCAATGTGCCGTGAGTAGGGGAAATTTTGCCTTTCCCCTCCATTCTGATATGCTTTTCCCATAAGCAAAGCTCTGCATCCCGTACTGATGAACTTTAGATATTTTTCCAGTAAAGGTGAAATGCTAACTACCATATAATAATGTTATCCTAGATCTAGTGAAACAATACCGATGGACTGACATGTATTAAAATTGCTCTTTCAAATAGCAAGGTAAAAGAACTTTGACCGCTCATAATTCTCAAATCCTGTCTTCTCTGTAATATTTATTATATTTTCTAATCATATATATTAAATGTCTTCAAAATATGTAATTCTTATAACTCTATATAACTAATCACTATTAAGCCTCTTATAAAATGTTTTCTTTTCTTTTATTTCCAAGCGGCAAATAATTTTCGTTTAGATTTAGGTATTTATATTTTAAAAAGAAATGCCAATGGTATTTCTAAAATCGCAAGCATATAATTTATTTTCGTTTTCCCCACCCATCATTTATCGGGTAATTAACTTATAACTTAACCAAAACAAATCTTATTCGACTTGCCCAGGTGCTAGCGATTTTAGATAAACAAACTAATTATTTATCATGTTTACTGTAGAAAAACAGATTAACATCTGTTTCATAAATATTTTCCATTCTAAATAATGCGCTATCTCTTATTAATTTATATTATATATGTAAAACCCATCATAGCTATTACCACCACCCATTTATTTTGTATTAATTTATATATTTTATAAGGGCATTTATAACCAAGATTGAGATTTATTAAATGTATGGGAAGTTATGAATAATATTAAGTAACGTAATGTAAAGGGGGGGGGGGATCTTCAGATCTTAGTTTATAGTTAATTAGAATTATTATCCATGTTTGTTTAACGAAGCAACCATATCATTACGCCAAGTATTTCACCATTTATGGGCAGTATTTATGTTTAGATAATCTTTAAGGTTATAGCTATATTATGTTATTAAGCGTTGCGTGCATATAGGCCACTTCGTTTATATATATTCGTGCTTCTTTCTCACATGGAGGTATTCGCTAAGTCAAGCCCCATCGTCGTTCTCTGTGTCCTAGAAACCAGGCTGTAAAACCATCCTGTGGACACATTTGGTCGCATGTGCATGCTTTAAATGGGGAGCAATTGGGAAACCAGCCCAGTAAAGACATTGCCGACCACCCTTCGTCTCAATGCCGACCCTGCCTACGTTTGCAGAGGAAATCGGTCAACTTCATTATTAAAATTTATGAAGCACACTCCAGGATCCATAATTGGACCACCCCAATCTGCCGCCATGCACGCACCGCCTTTCAGTGCATTATTAGTCGCCCAGAAATAGCCATAAGTCGTAATGCGATGATTTCTTTAAACAGACATATTTCCCTTAGTTTACTATGCATATCAATGCAATAAATTTAGTATCGTTTATATAATTATTCATTATCCATCCTGCACATTAATTGTTTACAACTCAAATTAATAATAATATTGAATAACCAAATGTAATATCTGCTTGTAAAATTATTGTCTTTTTAAATCAAGTAAATGCTCTTTTCGTCTCTCTGGGGGTGTAATAGTATTCTAGTAATGCATTCCAATAGCGCTAATTCCTTAAGTCACACATATATATTATTGGCATAGCCGCAAATATCACGTTATTGTAAAATATGAATTAAATATGTATAATACTTATGAGGCTAATGTCGGATAAATAACCCGACATAATTTTTGTTATTCATCTAATAAATCTTAAATATATATATCAGCTCTCGAACCATTGCTTTCTTTTAGTTAAGTTAATACATTAAGTTATTAATTGTGCTCAATTTGACTAGATGATCTCCGCTAAATACATAATTAATATCCTAGGTCACGAGCCTTCATTGCTCATAAAATATAGTTAGTTGTTAAGTCAGTATATCATTAAAGGTTGGCCTAGAGTCTTTTTTGTGTCTCTGATGAGCGATGCCGGCGGTGAGAAGTAAATTAAGTCGATATCATCGGGTTTGTTGTTCATAATGTTATTGATCTGGGAAATAGGCAAATAGGGCAGAGTTCATGAGTGTTCCTGACCTGTGTATTTTGCGCACGATTGGATTCGAGGTACTTTTGCCTAGATGCTAGATCTTGTTACGTGAACATACAAATCCGACCGGTACAGTATATTACAACAAGTGGATAGTACTTTGAAGGAGATTCAATTTGTAAGACCTAAAAATAAATACACAATATTTTATTATAAAATTCTATTCTTTTTGGGTAACCCCTTGTCATATGTAGTCGATTGCTGTAGTTTTTAATAATGTAAATGTTTAAATTTTTTTTTTTTATGCCAATGCTGTATTTTTTATATTTACAATAAATCTGCCATTATTTTGAATATATGAAAACCAATTACAAGATTATTGATTTAAAACTGAACAAATAAATAATATTTTTGACTTTACATTAAGTAAACTTTGATCATATAGAGTTGATTCATCATCATTTTAAACCATTATTAATCCATTGTAGGATGAAGATTTCTCCAAGTTTAATCTGTCTTCACCAATCTCTAGCCTCTCTTCTATCATCACCCTCACATACTTTCTTATTTCATCCATCCATCTCACATGTAGTCTCTTTGTAGGTCTTTTACAATCTCTTGGAATCCAGTTTAAGATTTTAACTGTCCATATATTATCAACTCTTTTAGAAATATGCCCAGACCAACTCCACTTCGGTCTTTTAATTCTTTCAACGATGTCAATAATACCTGTTTATTCTCTTAGCCAAGTATTTCATTTTCATTCTTTTCTTGTTACACCTAACATGCATCTCTCCATACTTCTTTGAGTGAGCTGAAGTATTTATTATTGCTTTTCTTTTAAGAGTTCAAGTCTCACATCCATAAGTAAGAACTGGTAAAACACATAGACATATTTCCTTTTAATATTAAATTATTTCTACCAAAAGCACTCCAACCAAGTTTAATTCTATGATTAATTTTATCCATTATGTTTCCTTCTGTAGTAATAATCTGACCAAGGTATTTGTAATTGTAAACTTCTTCTAATTCATTATTATCAATCTTTATTTCCATCTTTTGAGAAGATCCATTGGCATTTACCTTTAATCTTACTTTGTTAGTTTCATCTGATAACTCTGGTAAAAATTTCCTAAAGCTCAAGCATTATTTTCAAAAACAATTATATCATCTGCAAAATCTTGATAACTTAAATAACCTCCATTTACTTTTATTCTTTTATCTTTCCATTTTAATTCACAAAATACTTCTCGCAGCACTACTATAAAAAGTTTCGGAAATATGGAATCATTCTGTACTACACCTTTCTCAATGTTAATCTTCCTAGTATCATTATGTAATCTAATTGTCACTGTTGTATTTTTATAAATATTCTTTAGAATATGACAATATCCTGGGTCTAAATTTTGATGATCCAATGTTTTAATCACCGAAGAAATGCTTATAGAATCAAATGCTTTTTCATAATCACAAATCCAAAGCAAAATGGCAACTTAATATTCATTGGTCCTTTCTATAACTTCTCTCACTACTTGGATATAATCCACTGTATGAAAACCACTTTTAAATCCAGCTTGTTGTTTTGCTTAGTTGAAATCCAAAGTTCTCTGTAGACAAGTTGTAATTATCTTGTAAAAGTTTTGTATAAAACTGATGAAAGACTGATAGGTCTGTAATTTCTAATATTTTCTTTATCATCTTTTAAAAATATTAATACTGCATTCTTACAATCACCTGGAACATTTTTATAATTTAGACAATTGGTATATAACTTTGCCAATTTTTTTTTTTTTATTCACCTGTTTTTTTTCATGATGTTGATTATAATTCCATCATTACCTGGAGTTTTTCTCTTCTTCATAAATTGATTGTATATCTTACTTTTTCATTTAAAATCCTGGTCAATTCAGAAGATATAATAGTTATAGGAGATAACTTTTTCTTGTTCTTTATTACTATACAAGTTTATATCTGGCCTATGGAAAGGCCATTTTTTTTTTTTTTTAATTGATTGATTTAACAATTTTTTTTAAAGATTTAATGTAAATTAAACAAAAGATTTTAATATTATATAAATAAATGTGAGAAATTTTCAATTGAAAAATAAAAAAAAAGTATTTGGAACAACTCGACTTGCATGGTTACACTTCAGAAATTCTATCTGGCAAAGTACATTTCTGAAGTGTACACAAAACTATTATTAAAGCTAAATTAATAAACTAAATTTAAAATTTTAAATATACCTGTTATATTTGATAAGTAAGTTATGTATAATTAAGTGTAGTTTTCTCTATAAAAATAAAATCCATACTTTGTTGTGAATTAGACAGTGTTACGGACAACAAAGTATGGATTTTATATAATATGCAATGGGATGTGATGCACTGTGATTTCTCCTTATACAGAGTCAGAAATCTCTCAGCCACTATGCCCAAAGAAACTTGTTAGCCACTTTACCTTTCCTTCCCATTCCCCACCCTAAATTTTTCCATATTCTTCTCTACACTGCTTCATCCTATTTCCACAACATAATCTTTGTCAATGCCATGGCTTTTATATCTAAATTTCCCATATATTTTTCCAAACCCAGCATAAAAACCAATAACCCACATTTTGTATAATCACCTTCCACAACTTCATTATTTAAACCCTTTCTGCTTTCAGGCATTTACATTCAATTAACAGATACATAATATTTTCTTTCTATATCTTCCTTACACAACTTGCAGGCTAAATCACCTAGATTTTTCCATTTATGTTATATTTTCTTGATGCTAAAGATCGTATTCAAGCCATAATCAGTAAACTACTTTCCTCGCTATTATCACAAATTAACTCGCCCCCAATATTCTGTTTACTTCTATATATATTTAAACTATTTTACTCTCCATATTAATTCTCCATCTCTCCAACTCCCTATTCTTTATTAATGCATCTATTCTTCTATCCCATTCCTTGCCACTATAACACTGAACAATTCTCCTAACACAATCATCCTATCTTTATTATAATTATACTGTATACCATACTACGTTTCTCTTCCATCTTGTTGCCTGCCCTTTATTCATAACCCAATTAACTATTTTCGCTATTTTCTTATTATCCATAAACTGCAATCTTACCTAACATTTTCATTTTGTGTTCTCATATCAAAACTTGACCATCCCATTTCTCCTTGAATTGCTTTCTTTGCTGTCCACATATCTGCATCTAATGCATGTCTTCTTCTCTGTACTTTTTGTGAGTAATCTAACACCCCTTTACTACCACATAGCACATCCTTACCATATGTTAATCCTGATACTGTCGCTCCTTTCCATACAATTCTAGCTATATATTTATCATATGAAAACACTTAATTTCTTTATTAGTTCCTTTCTTTTCTTTATTTCATTTATCATTTTTTTTTCTCCCATTTATCCAAGCAATTTCTCTGATTACTTAAGATGATTCCCAAATAGTTATACCTATTCATCTCACTTAACTTTATATCTCCCAATAAAAAATCTTTTTCTTCTTTTTCCCCAATATTAATCATCATTACTTTTGATTTTTCTTCACTAAATTTAATTCCCATCTCTTTACCTAACCTTGTGTCTGTCATCAACATAACTTCCATATAATAATTCTTGATAGAACTCTTCTATGGTTTTTATGATGTCATTTTTTTTTAGTAACAGTTCCATCTTTTTTCTAATTACAGAAATAAGTTTTCTACCAAAACCAAAATGTTGTTTTATACTCTTAGTTTTTTATTCTTTTCTATCGCTTTACTTGCTAGTTCACAATTATACTTACTTATATCATTATCAACTCTTTTTCACACTGTTTAACAAAATTTAAAATATTCAATCTTTCTTAATGAATCATTTTTATATATTTTCATATTTCTTTTTTTCATGAGTTCTCTAGTCTCGATAGAAATTTTACTGGTCAATTGCTGCTTTTTTCTATCAGCTATCTTTGTTGCAGTTTTAAAAGTGTAAAAGTTATTTTCCTATTGATTTCATTCAAATTTAATCATAGTCAAAGTTTGTTAATATTTGAAAACGATTTGCAAGTTTTAATTTAAATTCATTAGAACATTTCTAAATATTAGACATATCAACTATTAATATTGCTTTTCTTAATTTTTGTCTCTAGTTTTACATTAACACGTATCTTACATCTCACTAATCAATGACCACTTCTGTGTTGAATTTATTAATAAAATCTGCTAGGCAAAATATAATCTAATACTGCTGTACCTTCATTTGGATGCTTCCATGTCCATTTTCATTTAACATTTTTCTCAAAAAATAATGCATAATGCAAAGTTTTTCTTTTTCAACAAACTCCATAAATTCATGTCCTCTCTCATTTCTATCACCATAAGCAAATGTACTGTACCGGTCGATACCCACCACCACCGCCAAGTCAAATCGATAAACTCACTAATAAAACTAAATTCAACCAACTCAAACTAATAAAAATCACGAAAGTCCACCCAAGAAAAACTCAACGGTTGATGAGGAATTAAGACCCTTTTACTAAATATCAATTAACTTTGATATATAAATCAATATGGTGTTTGGGTTGCCAACACAGACAGCGGTATTAACATTTAAATAATTATAAAGAATGATGAACTGAAAACAAGTATGTTAGAAAATATT
The DNA here is from genome assembly GCA_028023455.1 of Epiperipatus broadwayi. Lineage (NCBI taxonomy): Eukaryota > Metazoa > Onychophora > Udeonychophora > Euonychophora > Peripatidae > Epiperipatus > Epiperipatus broadwayi. Next base: position 4,379,184 of record JAQFVV010006226.1, on the reverse strand, counting down.
TAATAAGAATAATTTTTTTCATTTCCATAAAACATAGAATGCATTAATTACCTCTAGTCTTTAAGAGAATTTATAAATATAATAAGAGTGGCGGTCCTTATCATATACCAACAAGTATTACACCACATGGGATTCTATACCTCCGCCCCCCAACGAGAAATATAAAAGGAGATAAAGGTATTCATTAAGAACGGAAATGATTGTTTAATTTTATTACGGTGGAATGTGAGATTTATTTTCACATTAGAATCTATTCATGAAAGAGCAAACGTATTTTAGGGCATAATTTTAAAATTGATTTGAAATTTATTGAATTAATAATATATTTGAGAATTTGTTAGGCTTTATTTAAATCACTTTATTATGAATTAGAGATGGAGTGGGTTTTACCGGAACAAAGAGGAATGGTGTTGACGAATTATGAGGAGAGAGTAAAATTTAAAGATGATCGTAGTAATGATCGAAATCTATGGCGGCTTGTTTGGCAGTCTTACGCCCTTTGACTAATGAATCGGAAAGGATGTGCTTTTTCCTCGAGAATTTAAATAAGAGAATATGATCACCGACAACTAACGGAGGGAAGATGGCCCTACATCAGCAACGTTTGATGATGATGATTGATAGTATCGTTGAAAAATAAAACAATATGAATGCTCTACATGATGACTTGACCAATTAATTAAAATCAAACGAATTTTATCGAACTATTTTAAAACATTTATAAACTATATTAATTTTGCCTAATATCGTACCCTTCCTGAATATTAATATAAAATAAAAAAGTGGAATTAGAAATACATTTAACCTTTATGTTATTTTTGAATAAAAACATTTAAGGTTATATTCGAATAAATATATATTAGTGGAACAAGAGATCAATATTTTAACATTTTGTGAGTATATAAACACTTGTAACTTAGGAGCTGGGGACATAGATGAAAAATGGAGCTAATAATTTGTCATTAAGCCAATTATAAAAATAGTAAACATGTAATATTTTTTTTCGACTCGATGATTAATAGAACTTATAAATTTAGTTCTAATGGTAGGGAATAACTATTTAGAATTTATATTGTCTTGTTGATTAAGGAAGTGGAAAAAAGGAGCTCATCGAGTTGAAAGATTATTGGCATATAATTTTAAATAAATGATATTAATAAAGCATACAAATATATATATATATTAAAGAACCGTAGGTAAGAAAAGAAAAGTTTAAAGACTAGAGATTGAAAGAATTACAATATAAATTTATAGTAGCATTTTATAAAGATTTTTTACATTTAAGAATAAGGAGCTCTTAATAAGAAGGTGTAAAATAAAGTTCGAACTGACCAGAAAGTTTGTGTTCATTATAGAAATATATTACCTTTCGCTGGTCCTTAAGTTACATCGCTAAGTTGTTGGAGTAGGCACCACTGATTGATTACTGGAACAGCATTTTAATAGCTTTTCATAATTTTAGCAGCATGATCGGTCCGGAAAAAGATTCAGCAGCCCCATTGAAGATTTCTCGGGACTTTAAGAACCATAGCCAGATTCCTGATGTTTTTAGCCCTCTATCATGATGAAATACAATTTATCGCACGGTTCACTGCACTACTCGAAAAAAAGTTACCCTTTTTCCTGACTTTTAGGGTATATATACTGTTCACTGACCTCTGGCTAGCGCTCATTTTATTATCAATGTGTTTTATAGTAGTTGTTTTCAAATACATTCCCTCGATAAGGCTTTAAACTAATTAGCTTGAATTCCTTCTCTAATTGAAAATGAATTCTTAAAATCTGAAAATGATTTAATTAGAAAAATGAATCTTTATCTTTTTCCAATTCATATTAAAACTTTATATTGTTTTTAAGAGATTTTAAAAACATCGAAGGAATGTAGCTTTTAATCTACGAAAATTGAGTGTTAAAGGTAGAGAAAAAAAAAAGTATTATTCCCGACCATGAAACTTTCGAACAATTATATATATTTAATATTTACAAATATATATACCACAATCACCAATTTAATATATATAAATTCATGAATATTTTATCATGAATTTATTTAGAGAATGATCAAATTTAAACTAAACTAATTAATTTTTACTACGTATTTGAAAAAGTTATTCATTATGAAAATTGAAGTGGATTGAACATATAAATCCCCATTGCATCGGAAATTTAAGGTTAGCACTAGGGTAAACAACATGAAGCCAGGATCGAACTCAGATCCGACTGCTTCAGTACCTATAGCACTTTCATCTTTTAATTATATATCAATTCTAGCATTAAAGTCTTCCATAATAATTTTAAAATGTTGTTAAATCTGATCAAAAGTCTTTTGTGCATCCATATAAAAATTCTCTATTACTTTATTACTATGAGAACTTGTTGGGGCATAAACCTGAATTATCTGCATTTGGTATCTATTATTAAGTTGAATAACTAATTTTGCCATTCTGTCTGATACACTATCAATCCCTACAATATTGTTCTTTCATTTTTTATTTATAATGAATCCTACTCCATTTATACTTTCAATATTTGTGACTTTATAGTGCAATACATGTACACACTTTTAAAGTAAATTGTTTCTTCACTTTTTCTTCTAACTTCACAAGTCCAATAATGTTTCATTTAATATGGGACAATTCTTTCCTCAGTTATTGCAATCTTCTTTTTTTTGAAAGTGACCTGTATATTGTAAGTACCTAAATGAAGGGTCTGCTATCAGGGATTTTTTAGAACCCTCCACCTTTGGGCACTATCTATCAATTTGGCTGGTGATTTTACAGTCTTTGGGGAATAGGGGCCATGATTTATTTTTGTCTGTCATGATTGTAAGTAATAGGTAAGAAGAATAATAATTTACGACCTTCTGGTTTCAAGAAAATTCAACTGATATTTCAGTTAAGAACCAGTGAAGGCAACCGAGAAGAAAGACCATGGTGTTCCTTGATCTTAAACAGTCAATAATCTGCATACATGCTGACTAATGAGTGTTGGTGAGCAGCCCATCCATGTTAACATGCTATATGAATAGTCATATAATAATAACAGCTGCAATGACAAGGAAGCATGGAATGGACATTAGGAATTTTCCCGACCTTGATTCCTTTAAGATCTTTCAGATAACAGAGATTCTTTTCTGCAGCCTATAAAGTTGATTTTTAGCTGGCTTAATGCAAAATCATTTTTTTAAAAGCCAATTTACTATTATGTGATTAAATTTTTTGCCAAGGCCAATTATCATTAATAAAAATTTAATTTATAAAATTGATTGAGTGAATGTATTTCAGCTAATTTATACATTTTAAAAGTTAATACCCACCAGATTATTTATTGAAGTTATAAAACTGATACTTTTTTTGTTTTAGCTTTTGTAATTGTTAATGATGAAAATTTTTTTTGCTTTGGATATGTCCATTAATGAAAGCATTGTTTATGGATGAAAATTAGATGAGTTTTATTAATCAAAGTGTAATTCTGTAATCAAAATAATTGTAGCTGTATAATGGATAAACTTTATACTGCACTATATATTTTTAGCTGAATGATGCAGTTTTATTTTTTGGATGATGTAAATCAAGTCTATTATTATAATAAAAAAAATAGGAATTATTTTTTTTAAAAATAAGTTTAGAATTTTTTTTAATGATTATTGTGGCTAATAATTAATTTTAAAGCAAATTAGTAGATATAAATTGATGATCGGTATTGGTGAATTCCATCTATATAGGGACAAAGGTGTATATTTACCTGAAGTGGTTAGTGTCAATATTAGAATATAAAAGTTTAATACTTATAAATCAAATATCAGTAAAAAGTTTACTTAGAATTACATTAAGGTTTTTTCAAAGACAAATTGCAATAATTATTTAGTAGGATACTATAGTTTGTTAGTTTATGTTAAACCATCAAACGTCTACATGAACACCTTTCTTTATTCACAAATCTTCTTGCATCCATGGAGTGCTTTGGGTTGCACTGAATGGCACTATTATATGGAGAATTTTGCCTCTGTGAAAAATTGTTAGTTTATGATTGATAATATCCATCAGTAACACAGTTCTAGTTTCTCATTATTTGGAGCTTCATCATAATTATTTTGCCATTATTATATAATTATTAGGAATCATAGTTTTATAGCTTCACCAATTCAAAATATATATAACTTATGTCTTTAATTGATAATCTAATTAAGCTACTGAATCATACTATGATTTAATTTAAAACTATTAATATCTCTTTATTAATAATGACAGGTGTAATTAATTGATGTTGCTTAGACCTTAATTTTAGTATATATAAGTATGTGTGTGGAAAAACATTAATCTATTAATTATTATGTATATATTTATTCTAAATATTGAAATAATTTAAATATATAGAGATCTATTAATGTAATATTTTTTGTTAAGATAATAATTAGTTAATTGGAAAATGTAATGGGTAAACACATTTTGAAATTCTGTAATAGTTTATGAATTAATTGAAAAATTTTAAAAGGTCTTATTTTTTATTAAATTAGTTATCCCCCAATTAATATTATTGAATCTTTTCTATGTGTTTAATATTCTCAATCTAACAAAAAATATGCCTTAATAAATATCATCAAAAACCACTAAAGAATATACTAAATTAGTTTTATGATTTTTTCCAGCTTATTTACAGTTTTCATGAACAAAATTTTTCAGTCTTTATGTTATGTCAATAAAGAGTTTATGCGCTTAATTTCCATGTAATAAATTTGACAGTTAACAGCACTGTAATAATTAATATAATTGAAATAATTATGGCATTATGATGAAAATATACATTTTAACTTGTTAAATGCATCATCAGAGTATTTGAGACTGTTAAAATTCAACATCCAATTCTGTATTTCTACTTAAAATGCCACAAAGGTATTTAAATAAGCTGAAAACCATCCAGGCAAAAAATTTACTGAAGACTCTTCCATATCTGAACATTAATTTTCAAATTAAATTTTTTATAGTTTGCCTTTATCCTTTAAACTGGTAAGGCAGAACAGTCACTGGCATATTGTAATAGTTGCAAATTTAAACTAAATCAAATGATATTGGTAATTGTAGACCTTATTAAAACAGGCAAAATTCTCCATACAGTAATGCCACTCAGTGCAAGCCAGAGTAATCAGAGTAATGGAGAGTTTTGCCTGTTTTAATAACAGTTATGAGCAAGCATAAGAAATGGTGATCATATGATGTTGAGTGGTTTAATTGTAGACCTATTTCTTTGTTATGTATAGCTGGGAAAATCTTTTGAAAAATGTGTGTGTAATAAAATAATAGATGGATCTTTATCTAGAGCACTACATGATTTTATACCAGACTAATTTGATACATATTCAAGACATTGTTGCAAATGCAGTTAACAATAGGCTGCAACTAGATGTTATTCATTTTGATCTAAGCATAGCCTTTGACAGATGGATCATTGCAAAAGATAAATAGTAATATAGAGTCATTTGAGAGATGAGAAATATTACAAAATATGCAACATAAACTAGATTATAAAAAAAAAGATAAACACATTGGGTTAATAATGAGAGAATTAATAAAATATCAAAGAAAAGATGGAAAAATTTAATCACTGAAGAAATTAGAATATGATATCAGAGCCATTCGTTTGATTCTTTTCTATTGCTTTCTATTGCAAATTTTGGTAATCACTTGTTCATCATAGTATAGTTCTATAATATGCCTATTTCAGACTAGATTCAAAGCTATAAAATAGTAGCAAACTCTCCAGTAATGCCAACTGGGGTAAGCCTTAGTAATCAATGGATGCTAGAAGGTTTGTGCATAAAATTTCTATCTAGTATCTATTTATCCAATATCCTCAGATTAATTTCTGACTTTTTACTTTCATTAATGAGGAGCCTTGGATCTGAAAGCACTGCTTCTACATCTTTAGATCTAATGTAATCCACCAGTAGCTATCTTTTATCTTCTTCAAGAAGTATAATAACTACTTTTCTTATTACACTGACAAATGTATTCCTTATAATAGTAAATTGTCCAAGCACTTTACTACTGTTACACAATGCTTTATTTACCACCCTTTCTTACAGTTTACAGTTTCGATTCTTCAGAACTTTATATCTCCTAACCTCAACTATAACAGTTGAGGTTATGGGATATTAAGTTCTGAAGAAGATTGCTGGGTCAATCGAAACTATAAACTGTAAGAAAGGGTGATAAATAAAGCATTGTGTAACAGTAGTAAAGTGCTTGGGCAATTTAGTATTATATGGTACTAACTATCTTTTACCTATTTGTTAATTACAAAGTTATGAGTCAAATTCAATCTAAGTTAATTCAATTGTATAGTCATACAGATTTGAACCCAGTTCAGTATCTATACATTTTGGTGTCCTTGGTTTTTTAATAACCATAGTTACCATCATCCTATGAACAGAATTGATATTAAACCACTAAAACATCCCATGATGATCATATCTATGCTTACCGAAGCTGATAAAAGTGTAGCAAACATTCCATATTAAAAAATCAAAGACACCAAAATGTATAGATACTGAACTGGGTTCAGATTAGTATGACTATATAAGCAAATTAGCTTGGATTAAAAACAATTGCATTTTTATTTTGAGCTCATAGCTTTATAGTTAACTAGTTAAGTAAAAGATGTCTGCTGGAGGATTACATTAGACCTAAAGATTTAGATTCAGTGCTTCAGATTCAAGCCACCTTACTGATAAAATCCACAAGTTAGAAACTAGTCTGAGAATATCAGATTATTAGGCACTAGATAGGGATTTTATGCACAAACTTTCTAGCATCTATTGATTACTATGGATTGCACTGGACAGCTCTACTGTATGGAGAGTTTGCTACTGTTTTAACAGCTTGTATAAGCATAGGAAATGGTGATCATGTGATATTTTAGTGCTGATTTAAAGCCGGAAATAATGCACATATGCACCTAGAAGACTAACAGTGAATTGAGATATATAAAAAACACAGTTTAAAAAAATATATAATGACATAAAAGAAATGATTTGATTTATAAAAATAAAAAAATGTTCAAGTTGAAAAATCAGGTCCACAGAAATGAAATAACAATTGAATCAGAATAATTTATTAATAGAGGAAGAATATATAAGAAATCTGTAATGGAATAAGAAGGGAATGCAATTAAGAATAGATTATGTAGTAATTGAGCATGTAAAACTATATCTGAGATGAAGTCTGATAAAAAATGAGGAATTGATTAATTTTTTATTGAATTATTGAAAGTTACAGATGAAAGATATAAGCAAATTTGGTACAACTTAATTTATGAATTGATTAATAAATCATGATAATTTTAAAAACATAAGCAGCTAGTCATTGAGTTGTGTTGGATTAGGGAAGGCTAGAAAAGATAGAGCTGGAGTGATTATTACTAGTTTTCAGATATATATGCCTGCATACACTGGATCTGCTATAATGAATTAACTAGTCCTGGAATCATTCTTTACACTTATTTCAGTTATTTCTACTGGTTAACCATTTTTTACCAGCAATATGATAATGAGAAATATTATTGCATTGTCTTTTTATTAACGCTAATAAAAGAAATTTTACCCCAATTTATGCTTTTCTTTTGACAGTAATAAATTACTAATAATTCTCACAAAACACCATATTACATTATTATCTTTTTATTTGGAGTAATTTTGTGCTTTTTAAGAGACAAATGCAATAGCTTTAACCTGTTAATTTTATTTTATTATGTAAATATAACTAAATTTCTAACTAACTAATTTTAAGAGGCCGAAATTTCATTTTCTCTTTCAACTATACAATCTCCTATACAATGATATATTTTTGTTTTAAGATACAATTTTATTTTATTTATTGAAATTAAATAATGTATGTGACCACATATAAAAGACATAGTATGGATGGTGTGTATTACCGTACCTCAGTATTGTGACATATATACATATTAAATCTTGTATATTGTCCCCAAAGAGTGTTTTAATAAGTCAAGATTAGACAAAATAATGGCAGCATCCATGACACTTTTCTCTAGTACTACCATTTATAGCAGAAATTGCAGATATGTAATTTGATACAATTACACAACACTTTAATAATGTTATAGAAAATTAGGCTATTTTTTTTAAAGAAAACTTAAAGCTTTCTAAGAGAAGTTACACTCATTATTCAACATTCAATAATATTTATATTGGTTGTTTGAGCAAGCCATGAAAAATTTGTAATATCTTTATCTTTTTAAACTAGTATTTAAATGCATGGTTTGCACTTATTGGAAAATGACAATTGATAAATATTTTTTTGCACCATGAAATGAACTTGGCCCTTCAAAATTTTTAAATAGTCTGTTACATTGTAACAGTATAATGATTTATTCTAGAAAACTTCTGTTTCAAAATAGGAGAAGGCAGTCTAGTTGATACATCTTTTTAAATTATTGTTAGCATAGATCTGTCTAATGGTTAGAAAGAAAAGCATGATTGTAATTTGTTTGATCACCACGTTTTCAGGCATTACTATCTTGGTTTTTATGTTCCCATTACTGCTATTTCCATGTTATAGTATTCATTAAGTATCAATGACTGTGAAACGGCAATTCAGCCAAAATGCTCCACTTATGACATCACCATTGATTATTTTGATTAATATTTAAGTATTCAGATGTTAACTTTTATCTTTGTTAGTAATTTTTAGTTACAATCCTATGTAATGTGTAATAGCCCTGTCAGTAAATATTCAATTTTAATTACAGCTGATTCTTTCATGTTGATTCCATTTTTTTTTATTGTGAATGAATGCAGCCACAACATCTGAGACCACTGATTTTGAAACATTAAATAGTTGGGAAGTTTTAGCACCAACAATTTAGACAGTTTAATATTTCTTCTGACAGCAGTTATGGAATTGATATCAACTTCCTGTCATAAACTTCTTATATCTATTTAAACTTTCGTTTGTAAATACAAAATGAAATAAAAAAGAGAATATTTTGATATGTATTTTTTTTTGTACTATATGATGGTCAGAAAATAAATAGTGCTCTTCCCGTTATTTTGTCAGATCCCTGTAAAATTCAACTACTAACCAATACAAAACATAAATGCTGATATATATATATCTTTGCTCTGATAAAAACGTTAGTTCAAAGGTCAATTTATGGACTATTGTATTTTAAAAATATTTCATTGTTTGGCTATCTATCTGGTAGGATTTCAAATATTTTGATTCAATGATTAAACAATTCGCATGAATTAATTTTTAATTATTTTTTAAAACAAGTTTTTACTTTTAAATATTTTCAAATTTGCTTGTAATTTTTAAATGCATTGGTGTAGTTAGTTTTTTATTTTTTTTACTTACATGCTCCTATCAGTATTTTCTTCTCCATGCGATTTTCTGTTATTTCATTTTCATATTATTAACAACTAAATCATGTTATAATCCTCTCTTGTCAATCGGTCTTCGCCAATCGTGGATAATGTGTTTTATTTATCATTAAGCATTATATACATTTTTTTTTCCTTTTTAATCAGCTTTGTTTTTTTTTTTAAAAAATAATCTCGTGATTTTATTTATAGGAAGTTTTTTTCTTAACGTATTATGTTTTTGTTCCTCCCAAAACATAAGTGTTTGTGGAGATGTTTTATAATTTTGAGAGAGAAAAAAGTTTAATGTGTGCATATATGTAGTTATTATTATTTTTTAAATGTTAATATGCATGTCCGGTATATGTATGGAAAGTATACACATATATGTGTATATATACTTCCATATATAAAAAGCTATTCTCGATGTTTAATAGATTTTTATTTTGCTTATTGGACTGTTGTATTCATTTAATTTATTACTTTTATCATGGTTATATTTTGGTAATGTTCAAAATCATTCAGCCATTGATAGCTCTATGCAGAGCTTTCCATAATACTTCAGTAAATTTCTCATTTCATCTTTCTGCCGCAAAGCATGTTTCATCTGTGGAATGCTTTTTTACATATCTGTTCAAAGATCTCTATTCCAGATATGGGCATCCTTTTTCAAGCAGCAGGCTTTATGTGATATCATTCATAGTAAATCAAGACAGTATATAAATTTTTTTGTAAACATTCTACCTAAGACTGTGCTGTTAACTGAAAGGAGATCAATTGATTTCTCTTTGAGACTTTAAAGAAATCTAGCAAGGCAAATTCCTAATGTCTATTCCATATGTTCTGCCACTACAGCCTGTTATTATTATGCTATTATTCATATAGTATACGAATGTGGATGGGCTGCTTATTGCCATGCATAAGCCAATGTGGTGAATTTATTGACTTTTTACTTTTGAATTTAAGAACAACAAATAGCATGATTTTTATTCTCAGTTACCTGACAGTTCTTAACTAAAACATCATTCGTGAAGGCAGGATGTATGTATGTGTGGTGATTTATTTTTTTAGATATTTGTAGTATTGACAAAGAAAAACTTAGATTCCAAGGAAGCAATGCAGCATTTGACCATTAAAAGCAGAGGGTGCAATCTTCTACTGGTGAAGCCAGGTTGTTTCTAGATGATAACTTTTTATTTAGCTATTCCAACTGCAGATAATTTTGACAGAAGGAAGATGATATGAATTGAAAGAATAACGGTTTAATATTAAACATGATGTTATGGGATTTTGAAAAGTTAGAAGAAAACATGAAACTCATTTGGAAAGTAGCATGAATATTAGAAGCCCAAATGAAATAGGATTCATTATAAATATAAAGTGGAAGAACAATATTTTGGAAATTGATGGTATATTAGAGAGAGAGAGTGAGAAAGAGAGAGTAGAAAAATTAGTTATTTAACTTAATGGAAAATACCAAATGTAGATCATTCAAGTTTATGCCCCAATAGGTTTTTTTTTTTGTAATGAAAAATTAGAGAATTTTTATTTATGTGCAAAATACTTTTGACCACACTGAACAACATTCAAATTGTCATGGTATACTTTAATACTTGGTTTGGAAACAACTGAAAAATGAAAGTGTTGAAGAGAATTTGGCTGTAGTGATAAAAATGAGAGGACATAGACTTGTGGAATTGCAGGAAAAATAAAAATTATGTATTATGAGTTTTTCTTTGAAAATAGTGCTCAAAAGAAATGGACTTGGAAAGATCAAAACTGGGTACAGCAAAATTGGATATTTTAACTAACAATTGTAATGTTCCTAATAGATTCAACACTGGAAGTAATCATCAGTTAATCAGATGTAAGATGTATGTTAATGCAAAATGAGAGAAATGAATATTATTAAAAAATATATTAACAGTTGATATTTCTACTCTTCAGAAATACTGTGATGAATTTAAATTAGAATCTGCTTTAGCATTACAGTCAGACCTTGAAGATGATTCAAAAAGATAATTGATACTCTGTTAAGAATTGTAACAGATAAAAAGACAACAATTCATCAGTAAATTTCAAATAATGTATGAAGAAAAGAAGAACTATGAAAATATTTTAAAATGATCCATTAAGAAAAAATATATATCTAGAGTTTTGTAAACTAGTATGAAAAAGTCTTAATTATGATATAAGAAAGTATAATTGTGAATTGGCAAGGAAAGTTATAGAAGAGAATAAAACTTTTTAAAGTATAAAACAGTATATTGGTATTTTTGCAATAAAAAGAAAAGATGGAATTGTTATTAAAAATAGGGATGATGTAATGAAATATGTGGAAAAGTTCTATAAAAATTATATGGTAATAAAAAATAAGGAAACAGAATATGATTAGTACATCTTCTGAATTATCAAACAGTAAGTGAGAAACAATTATACATATGAAGGAAAAAACAGCTCTAGGAAATAATGGAATTAATATTACGATCTTAAAAAAAGCTGATGAAATAAAAAAAATGCTGCAAACCTATATACCAAATATCTAAGTGAGATAGACGTATTGGGTGATTAGAAGAATGCAGCAATAATATTGATATTTGAGAAAGATTATGAAGGAGATATTAGAAATTATAGACCTATCAATCTCCTATCAGTTGTATATCAAATTTTTTAAAAGATAAGTACAATTTGTTTACAGTAAAGTTTGGACTAAAATCAATTAAAAGAATAAGCTGAATTTATAGTGATTTTAGCATAGTGGATCATATCTTGATATTGAAAGAATTTATAGAAATGATTAATGAATATGAGTTGACATTATGATTTAGACTTGTAAATTATGAAAAAGCATTTGATTCTCTAAGTATTTCCCCAGTGATTTAAGTTTTAAACCATTAAAGTATAGACTGAGGATAAGACATATTCTGAAGAATATTTATCAAAATACAATAGCAATGATTAGATTACATGGTTGTATTAAGATTATTAGCATTAAAAAAAAAATATATGGCAGAATGATTTCATACCACCAAAACATTTTATATCAGTTTTACAAAAAATATTTTTGTGGATGAAAACAAGAAGTTAAATAAACAGAGATTATTTAAATTATTTAGATTTTGATGTAGTTGTTTTCGTTAATAATGTTTTAAGGCTTTAGAAAGTATTTCTAAAGCATATCTTCTTTTCCTTCATACAAAAATCTCATCAACATCCTGATTTTTCCAAAAAATGACTTACTATATGCCGATAATACTAATGCTTTCAAGAAGATTAATTCACTTTGCTCCAAACTGATTTGGAATAAAAGAGGCATTGGAATCAGTATTAGAATCTTACAGAAGCATGCCAAAGATAATAGTCTCTTCCTTCACTCTCAGAAGTCATTTAATACTATTTTTAAATTTGCCTCTGCTTATCCTAATGCTGTGTAATTTGTTTTAATCACCCTACTGATATACCTCCATTCAGTAAAGTTATTTTTTTTTTCAGTTCTTAATCAAATCCATTACTACTTATATTAATCTTAATAATCACACATTCTCTAGGAAAATACTCTTTTGAGAGGCTTGCAACATGATACACAGTGCTGGTCAATCTCAACTGTTTCAATATCTACTACCACCAATAAACAGATAATCAAAAAATTCTAATACTTGGAATCAAATACCTCAATTTTTTTTATCAAAATCCAATTTAGAAGCGCTCCCTACTAGTCATCTCTCATCACAGAGAATTGCAGTATGCTAACATTGATTTCCTTTGTAATTTGTATTTTACTTATTTTTGAGCTATTTCAATTTATCGCTTGGTGTAGTTTGTATTTTATGTATTTCACTGATTTCTGTTTTTGTAATTTGTATTTTATTTATTTTTGAGCCATTTCAATTTATCGCTGGGGGGGGGGGATATATTTTATGTATTTCACTGATTTCCATGATTTTTTAATTTGTATTTTACTTATTTTTGAGCCATTTCAATTTATTGCCCCCCCCCCCCCCCCCCGCTATTTTATGTATTTGTACACGATTTTGTGTGTGTACTTTTACTTACTTTTGATGTCTTGCCTTAGGTGAACCGATTACTATGTTCCATAGTAGTATATTTTTCTTAGTTTAAACCCCTCCAAGTTAGTGTATATTAATTAAAAGCAACTTAATAAAATGATAATAATACATAAATGCGTGTATGTGCGTATATTTATATAAATGCATACTAAAAATAATACTAGCCGATATATATAGTTAAAGCACACATAAATAATTACCAATTTAAAGGTATAATATAATAGATGGGTTTTCTCACATACATATGTGAAGGGAGTGGCAAGGTTATAGATTTTTAAGCTTTGCTATTTTTTTAAATTATTTAATTCTAAGTTATTCAAAATTTGCTTTTCTTTGCATAAGAGTGACAATTTCGAGGTAACCGATTCACATATATAGAGAAATGGGGGGGGGTTCTGTTTTTGCGATTTGTATTTTACTTATTTTTGAGCTATTTCAATTTATCGCTGGGGAGGGGGGTTATGTATTTCACCGATTTCTGTTTTTGTAATTTGTATTTTTATTTATTTTTGAGCCATTTCAATTTATCACTTGGGGGGGGGGTGTATTTTATATATTTCACCGATTTCCATGATTTTTTAATTTGTATCTTATTTTTGAGCCATTTCAATTTGGGGGGGGGGTATTTTACATATTTTTACCAATTTTGTGTATGTGTGTGTACTTTTTTAAAATTTACACATTATTTCACTTGATTTTTTGACCTATTTTTGATGTCTTGCCTTAGGCATTTTAATTTTAATTTTCCACCGATTTCAGCTATTTTGGGATAGAAATTTATCACTTACAGGCTTCTTAGTGGTGCTGCAGCACTACCTAGTGGTCACAGTATGCATAACCGAAAACTACCATTCTCTTTATCATAAGTGTGAAGTAACAATGCATTACTTTTTATTCTAGGATCCTGCTCTTCTTTTCTAAAGAAATATTGCTGGAGTCAACTATTAAGTTGCGTACCTTCTGCTATTTCTACTCTCATTGATAGTATGCAATGGGGTCTTTTCCATTCAATTAGGATTACTATTTTTCTTATGTTTACCCTTTGGTGTCTTAAGATGCCATTTTTGCTTCAACCCTACATCTAGAAAATTGCTTCAATGTTACATCTAGAAAATTACAATCATTGTTTTATGATAAAATTTCAAAAATTAAAAACATAGACAGGATACTTGTCCCTTCAGACATTGTTGATGCTACAAAGATCCTGGCCTTTCTTTCGATCCCATTATAAGTAGATAATTCCATTTTTTCTTTTTTTTTCTTTTAAACTTTTATATGCCTTTGCTATATATTTACAAAATGTACCTTTTGTATTTATCACCATTGTATTTGTTTGTTTTTTAATGATAAATTCTAAAATATCTAATTGAATTTCATATAATGTTTTCCAAGTTTGTAAAAAAAAATTTTGCTTAATAAATTTTTTTGTTTTAAAAAAAGACTTTTGGAAGTGTTGCAAGAGTAGTCAGTTGAAACTTAGAACTAAAGATAAATAGTAAAAAGACCACAGTAATGGATTTTCTCAGAAGAAGAAAATTAAAATTAATAATTATGAATTAAATGTTAAATCACAAATATCTTGATCTGAATATTAATAAGGAAATTAATCATAAAATTAAACTTAGATGAACTGCTTTTGATAGAAATATTTTAGTATAAAAGAAAATATCCCTTTGCATTTGAAAAAGAGTTTTTAAAAGATGTGTTCTACTAATCTTTACTTATGACTCTGAGACATGGACACTTAATAAAAGATCAATACAGAGACTTCATGCTACTCAATGAAATATAGAACGATATACATTGGGAATTACAAGAAGGCATTGAAAATAAAGATCTTGAATGACAGGGCAAACACATATCACTGACATCAATTAAAGAATTAGAAGACTGAAATGGTTCTTCTCTGAACATAATGATAGAAAATATGACAATAGATGGACAGTTAAAGCCCTAAACCAAATCCCAAAAGATTATAAACACCTGTAATTGAGACTACATGCGAAATGATTGTCTGAAATAAGAAAGTGGCATGATACGGAGAAAAAGAAGTTATGAATAGGAAAAACTGGATTAAATTTAGAAATAGCTTTATTCTAAAGTGGATCAATATTGATTGAAAATGATGATGATATATCAAATTTTAAAAAAATTATATAAGTGTTGTGTTGTTACCCACAAATCTCAAATGGGCAAACCACAATTAACTTAATAACTAAAACTAATTTAGTACTAAATATTTATTATAAATTATTCAAAACAAAAATAGAATATATATACAAACTAAATTATAATTAACATACAGAAAAATAAATGATCACAGAGTTCTAAAAGTCTTTAAACACTCTTCCAATATTGTCTGACAATTACTGACTTATTTAATGGATTGTCACTTTCCACAACTACGCTGACTTATTCCTAATGATATCCATTGTGAGACCAATAGCACTTCACTAACACAAAGGAGAAAAAGAATATTGAAATCTACAATTCTGAGTTTTTATAGTCTTGGAAATTTTTCTTTCCTTAAAATTGCTTTGCAAAAGCATTTAATTAATTTTCATAAGATTTTATCTTTACACTAATCATTTCAAAATTTGCTCTTCTGTTCTTTTCATTTAGTATGTAGAAACAGGCAAAACTCTCCATACAGTAGTGCCACCCTGTGCTGACCAGAGTAATCAATGGATGCCATAAGGCTTGTGCATAAAATCTCCATCTAGTGTCTACTCATCCAATATCCTCAGACTAGTTTGTGGCATGTGGTCTTCATCTGTGAGGAGCCTTGAATCTGAGAGCACTGTGCCTAGAAATATTAGGATCTAATGCAACCCTCCACTAGCCACCTTTTATCTCTATTTAACTACAAAACCATGAGAATGAAATTGAAAACAATATTTTCAATCTAAGCTCAATAGATAGTCATATAGGTCTGAACTCAGTTCAGCACCTATACATTTTGGTGTCTTTGGCTCTTTAACAACCATAGCCACCACTATCCTATTAGGCAGGATTGGTGTTAAACCACTAAATATCACATGATCACCATCTCTTATGGTAGCACGTTATTAAACAGGCAAAACTCTTCATACAGTATAGTGCCACCCTGTGCTGACCAGAGTAATCAATGGATGCCAGGTTTGTGCATAAAATCCCCGTCTAGTGCCTACTCATCCAATATCCTAAGACTAGTTTCTGGCTTGTGGCCTTCGTCAGTGAGGAGTCTTGAATGTGAGAGCACTGCACCTAGATCTTAGGATCCAGTAACTATATAAGCTATTAAACTTAGATTGAAAATATTGTGTTTTCAATTTCATTCTCATGGTTTTGTAGTTAAGTAGAGATAAAAAGTGGCTGCTGGAGGGTTGCATTGGATCCTAAGATCTAGGTGCAGTGCTCTCAGATTCAAGGCTCTTCACTGATAAAGGCCACAAGCCAGCAACTAGTCTGGGGATATTGGAGAGTAGGCACTAGATGGGGATATTATGCACAAGCCTTATGGCATCCATTGATTACAGTGGTTGGCACCAGGTGGGCCTACTGTACTGAAACTTTTTTCTGTTTAATAAGTTATGTGCTAGCATAAGAGATGGTGATCATGTGATGTTTAGTAGTATGTAGAAACTTTTTAATTATGCAACTATTTATTTTTTTATATCTATAACTCATTCCTAAAACCGTTTCCATTGTCATTAATTAGTACATTTAAATTTAACTAATGGAGTATTCTAATTGATTTATTTTATACTAAAATATTTATTGAATTAAAATACTACACTTCCTCACCTTACTTCAGAATTTGGAATTGTTTCTTACACATAATCATTTCATGTTTCTGTTTTTCTTTTGATGCACATAGGTCTGGGTGATTTCTTTCTTTCAGGTTTCACTTGAATTTCTTCTGCCATTTCATCACTGTTTTTCTCATTTAATTGCATATTTACATCTTGCAATATTTCCCGCTGCAATTCCTCTGGCTTGTTTTTCTTATGTGATTCATGTGGCATCTGTACTTTAAATCATTAATTCCATTAACCCCATATATTTGATAATATTTTGTCAATTAATCTCTTGATCCATTTTTCCGTGTCACATCTCTCACTGTTAACAGGCTCCCCAACTCCACATTTGGAACTCTAATATATGATGCAAAATTGCAAATGTAATTTGTAGTTTACATCTACATATTAATTTTGGAGATTTTCCTGTCATTATAGATATCGTTGAATGTTAGTATAGCATAAATGCCTATAATGTGTTTTGCATTTCTATGTTACTCATTTTTTTTAAACTTCTTTTTACTTGCTATACTGCATTCTCTGCTAATCCCTTTGATTGGGGATGATATGGAGGTATGCACATGTGTTGAATCCCATAGGTACTAAAAACTGTTAAAATTCCTCTCCAATAAACCCTGCTCTGTTATCTGATACTATAACTTCTGGAAAACCATGCATCGAACAAAACATTTTTAAACATTTAATTGTTTTTAGAGTACTAGTATCTTTCACTATATGGTATTGTATATATTTTGAGAATGCGTCGGTAATTATCAGCAGAATTTTTCCATTCACTGGTCTTACATAATCAATATGCATTCTCTCCCATCCTTTTGTTGCCTTTGGACAGGATGCCAAACATTTTTTTGCCAGTAATGCATAATTTCTGACCGCCATTTTATGTCTTTAACCACAACTCTCGAATGGGCAAACCACAATTAATAACTAAAACTAATTTTGTACTAAACATTTATTATACATTATGTAAAACAAAACTAAAATATATATACAAACTTAAATATAATTAGCATACAGAAAAATAAATGATCACAGAATTCTAAAAGTCTTTAAACACTCTTTCAATAATGTCTGACAATTACTGTCTTATTTAATGGATTGTCACTTTCCACAGCTACCTAAACCTAAGGCTTATATAAAAGAAAATAAGATCAGGACGATATGCTCTAAATACTAGTCAGATTTTAATACTTTCAGATTCCGAAACATCTGGATTTATTCCCTTGCAAACATTGACTTGTTCCCGACAATACCAGTTACGAGATCAGTAGCACGTTACCAACACAAAGGAGGTAAAAAAGCACTTAAATCTGCAATCCCGGGTTTTTATAGTCTGCTGTTTAATTGTTCCCTTATTGGAAATTTTCCATTTCTTAAAATTCCTTTGTGAAAGCATTTAATTAATTTCACTTTCCAGATCTATTACTTTCATAAGATTTTATCTTTACACTAATCAGATCAAAATTTGTTCTTCCGTTCTTTTCATTATTTCTGTAGAAACCTTTTAATTATGCAACTCTATTCATTTTCTTATAACTATAACTCATTCCTAAAACAGTTTCCATTGTCATTAATTAGTACATTTAAATTTAACTTATGGAGTATTCTTATTGATTTATTTTTTATTAAAATATTTATTGAAAATAAAATACTACAATTAAGTTTTATATCGCTAGTTACTTTTCTATAATTATGTATTAAATGTCCCATTCAGAAACTTATAGAGTTGCTTTCTGTTGATATATCTTTTTTTTTTTTTTGCTATTTATGTTATGTAAGTAATGCCTGTATGTGTTCAATTCAGTCACTTGCAATCTTTGTTTTATTTTATAATTTACAATCCATATATAATAATTTTAAGACTAAGAAGGCAAAATACACACTACTTAAAAGTTTTTCTTTTTAAGCATATTATCCTGCTTCCTTTTAATATATTCAGCCTATCAAATGCCATTACAGTAGTTTATTTATTTTATTGGCTTTAATTGATATCAAATTTTCTAATTAAATATAATTATCTTCCTCTCAAATTTTCTTCTCTTAATTGTAACAATAATAATAAAATTGTGCTAACACACATAACATAAAGCTGTCTAAATGATAATTAACAAATTAAAATGGCTTAGTGCTTTTGAGAAAGTGTATTTCTCATAATCATAGCTTGTTGTGACCCACTCAGTGGAATCATTATATATGTACAATATGCAAATTTTATGCAAATGAGTCAATTAGCCCATCTTTTGAATATAGCAAAACATGATTCTTTGTGATTAATGGCGAAGGAATCTTCCACTATGAAGTAAACTTTCTTTACCTTACGTTTAACATGGTACCTGTCAGTACAAACCAATTTTGCAGAGGTGGGTTTGAACTCATGTCCGGATACTTTTTGTTGTGCAAATATTGGACTCCATTCTGGGTTGGTGTGCGACATTATACCTATATTTATGATCGACAACCTAGTAGCTATGGTAGCTCTGGGTAATTGCAAAAAAATCATATTTTGCTATATCCAAAAGATGGGTTGACTCATTTGCATATTGTACATATATAAGGATTCCACTGAGTAAGTCACAACAAGCTATGATTATGAGAAATACACTTTCTGGACAGCACTAAAGTCTTTTTAATTTGTTAATTACCATTTATAGAGCATTACGTTATATGTGTGTTAACACAATTTTATTATTGTTATAATTTTGACAAGCGCAAAGGATAAATCTATGATTTATTACTTTCACTTCTCATTAATTGTAATATCCTCATGATGCAGAAGTTTATTAAAAATTATTTTTACTTTCAATTCCTTTTCTTGAAACTGGCTAAATCGATTCTTGGTGAAAAAATATAAGCAAGCTTTTAATTATTCATTATAGTAGCAACATTGGTTCAATATTAATCAAGTGAATATCATTACTAAATGCATATAAATATATAATAAAATCTAATAGAAAAATATCTTTAAGGCTTAACAGCAGTGAAAATGAAAAATAAATCTAAAAATTACAAAATCTTTTCATAGAAGAGATTCCTAAACTATTAATGACAAAAATATTGTAATATCAATTACATTTCAAATATAAAAAATTAGAAAATCATAACTAAGAAAGGTATATAAATTCATACATGAATGATTACATGTTTGTCTATGAATGTTGTTAAAAAAATTTTTTGTTTTTGTTTATGTAATTGGGAACTGGAGACATTTCAAATTTAACAACAACAAAAAATTAATACCTATATAGAAATGCATAAAGGGATATATGACTGCATAAGATCCTATAGTTAGTAAAGTCATACCCCGTTTTTTCCTTAAGAGATTTTAGTTATTACGGAATATCTGTGATAAGAAATCTTGTTGTGGAAGTATACATATATTTGATTTTATATTGATTAGCAAATTGAAAAATAAGAAAATATCTAAATGCAGATGTGTACAGTAAAGTTTGCTGTAATAAACTTATTGGTTTCAGAAGGTTATTTATCATATTATCCAATTTTTGTGGCTTTATTGAAATGCATGTATTTAGGGGTAATCTTCTCATTCATTTAGCCATATCATTTGCAGAACTGCTTTTTTGCTTGGTCATTACTTTTTTCTTGATTATATTTTCTTACTGTTTTCTGTTTTATAATGAAAATTTAAATCAATTTTCTAAAAACAAAAGCAAACCTACAATAATAAAAATCATTATGCTTGTTATACTATTATACTTAACATTTCTTGTTTGAAAGCGTATTTTTAATGGTATTAATCTGCCTTTAAGACACTGAAACCTCTTGAGGAAATTCATACTAAGTCAGTTATTAATATTCATAGTAGCATTATTTATTTGTTGATTGATACTCTTGCAGTCTTTTTGTTTTAATTTTTTTTTTGTTTGTTGACACTGTGTTTTAATAATGTTTTCTGCTTCTTAGTGAAAATTAAAATTGTTCTTTTGAAAATAAAAAACATTAAAATAAAACATTTTACTTCCACTAAACTGCTCTTTAGAAAGGCTTTGAAATGTCTTGCACACACATATTCCATGTCAACTAATGATGTTCATCAATAAAGTCAAAGTCATCAATAATAATTATGAAAGGAAAAAAAAAATAAGTAAAATATTTCTGTAGATATTATATAATGTCAGAAAGTCTACATGAAGAATTTAGTCAAGAATCTGAAATGGATAACTTCAAACCATTCAATTGCAAATAAAGAATGGTTGTATAGTTTTTGATCCAGATTTAAAACATCAAAACAACTGGAAAAATCATATTTTCTGATAAAGTTGTTATTATATTTTCGTAGAACTAAAAATTATTGAAAACAAAATATATTACCTAGAACAAATGTTTATTTGCAATAAAACTAGGTTAGCATTCTGATATTTCATTGTCCATTTTATTTAAAAAAAAAACATTTACAATACACTAAATTTATTATTAGTATTTTTTGAATGAACGTGAATAATTGAGCATACAGTAAGTTTATAGCATAAGTAAGCTTTTTTTAATTTATTGTAAATAATGAATTTTTTAAAAAAAAAATTGTTATACTATAAAGATAATTGGTATATGCATTCTACACGTGTGTGTTGATAAATACTATATGTGTACAGTAAAATACAATAAACCATGTGGAATATTGTAAGTAATGCTTGTAAACAAACAAACTATTATCCACATTACATGATAAATGAGGGAACTTGGAATGAACTATAACAAATATTACAACTTCAATTTATTATGTATATTTAAAAAGTCAGAGTTGATATTATTTATTGGTTGTATTATTTATTTATTATTATTATTAGATAAGATTACTTTTTTTTAAAAAAAACAACAATTATTTATTAATTTATCAAAGGGAGTAAATCACTCTTCCCCAGGCTGTGACTTAAAAGCACTCTAAATGTTGAACAAAGAAATCAAGAATAGAATGAATCCATCTATTTTTAGTAGCTCTGATGTTTATAAGCACACCTTTGTCAACATTGTTGGTAATTCAGAGTGAAATTATTTTATCACCCAGATGGAATATGGCACTTAAGAATTATTAAACTCATAATTAATTATACAAGGCTGGAGACAGCATCTCACTTTTAACACCTTGATTATAAGAATTAAACAAGATTTAATATATAAACTTTAATTGGTTCTTTAGTATTTTCCAACCGATGACGTATTACCCCAAAGCCATATCAGTCTGATCTTCAGATCTTTAAGATAATGTCTCCAAGTAATTTGTGGACAAATGCAATCACTAAAATTTCTTCGCAAATCACGTGGACCCGGCATGTTAAAGATCGCAAGATCAGACATATGGCTTCAGGGTAATACGTCATCGGTTGGAAAAAATAATAAAAAAAGTACATGTGTGCATCAAAATAATTTAGAAATTAAAAGTAATTAAGTGTAAATTTGATAATTTAGAAATTGAAAGTAACTAAGTGTAAATTTTATAATTGTACAAAATTTTTTTTGTAAATTTAAAATAAATAGATAAATAAAGAACACTTTTCCCGATTATCTGGCATTATTAATGGTGACTTGGACAATAACTTAAAACGTACTCTATATTACGAATTTTTATAACAAACAAAAAAAAAAAAAATCAAAAAAATGTACTTGCATTAAAAATTATCTTATCTTTACAACATTTCTGATGGTATTTAACTCAATTATTTATGTTAAAAATATATAAAACAAACAATTTGAAAATGTGTTTCATTTTTTGACTGAAAATTAGAAAAGTCAGCGCAGTCAGCGCATAGTGCTGTAATGGGGGGGGGGATTTTTTGTTTTTGACGTGCCAAAGGCATGGTCAATATTATGCTCAATTATAAAATACAAAACCACCGACAACGCCAGACATTGTATTACTCTCATAGCTGTAATTTTTATAATTGCAGATGAATTTTTTTAAAAAAATTTCTGCATAAAAGAAATTAAAAATAAAATTAATTAATTGTACTTTTTATAATTGCAGAAGAATTTACAAAATAATATACATCAAAATGACATTATTTATTAAAAACAAAAATGAAAATTACTTACAAATAGCGTCCACTGTGGTGGACTAGTAGCAAAATCACAAAAGACAGACAAATGACAAAATTCCCCAAAGCTCTCTCCGATTTTTAAATCTCGCGGGTCAAAAAAATCCAAAAATTGGATTAATCATGTCAGTGTCTTGGTTGACATGACAACGTCATGTTATTATCGACAATGTTTGCCGGAAGGAAAATCGGTAAGTATAAAACGTCATCGGTTGAATAATACTAAAGTACCCTTTAATTAAATTAAACATAGTACAATGTATATGTAAACAAAGGAAGTAAGTCATTCTTCTCCAGGCTATGACTTAAAAGCACTCTAAATGTTGAACAAAGAAATAAATAGAATGAACCCACCTATTCTTTGTCATAGACTGTGGAAGAGTTATTTACTTCCTTTGTTTACATATACATTGAGCTATGTTTAATTTAAAGTCATTAATTTATCATAAAAATGATTTTTTAAATTGTTTTAAATGTATAAACGAAAACAAAATTAAATTGACACTTTTTTGCTTTGCATAAAGTTATGCTTTGGTTGATCTCTAAAACTAAAAATCTGATAAAAGTCTTAATTTTAAACAAAAGTAAAAGTTCTTTTTTAAAGTTTGAGTAGCAAAGTAAGAAAAAGCTGTGAATGGAATTAAATCATTTTTAATGACATTTCTAACTTAAAGCAAATAATTATTTTAAACTTTATGAAAATAAGAAATTATGATTTTTTTTTTCAATAAAATAATAAAAATGCCATTTTAATTTAAAAAACAACTACCCACCATTGATGTGAAAAAATATTGTTAGGCCCTGTAAAAATGTAATGTGTATATTTATGGCCTTGTTTTGAGATAGAAGAAAACAAACAATGAATGTAAAAAAATAATTGTCATATTCAATGGCTGGAAAGTTCATTGTATTGATATCATCATCATTTTTAACCATTATCAATCCACTGCAGGATGAAGGAAGGTCTCTCCAAGTTCAATCCATCTCTGATCTTTAGTCTCTCTTCTTCACATATTCCCATCACACTTCCTTATTTCATTTGTCCATCTTGTTATGATTGTAAATAAAGTACAGTTAAACAAAGCATGAATATTAATATTGTAGTTATTCTAAATAGTAATTCAACCTATATTTATGATATTTGGTTCCATTACCAGTTATTTGGTTCTGATACCAGTCATGGATATTGAAATTCACAAATATCTTTTTATTATTTTATCACATACATAGGAGGGGGACTTAAAAATAACCAGAATTGTTCTGTGGCTTTTACACCTGATGTAGTATATATTTTTGCTGTCAAATACTTCTTTCAAGAACTCTTCTGCATCAATATGACAAATGACATTGCTATGTGAAATCATGGAATCATGTAGCACATTTTTTGGTAAAGTGTGTTTGTGTATTTGTCATTTTTTTTTATAATGGCTGAAATGTTCAAACAATCTGAAATTCTGCTTTTTGTTTACAGAAAATAGGAGGCAAAAAATTATAATGCTTGATCAGATTAGAAGTGAACTGATCTCATAAAAACACAAGTTTATGAGTGGTCTAATTGGCATGTTAAATTTACCATATTCCTAAAAGCATTGCAAAAAGTTCAAAGTCAAAATGCTGATTTTTTTGATGCAAATGGTAAAGTTAGTTTGTAATGGTCAGACATTTTATCTGCAAGTCCTGAAACATTTACTTGATGTGATAAAACATAAACATCCCATTTTGTGGCAAAGACTCCAACAAAGTGCATCTCTTAAAATCTTGAGTGTGAAACATTTTTAAATTAAATTCAGCATGATCCAGCTTATCTATCAGCTGTGTTCACTCAATCTCACTTCATGCAATTTTTTTTATTATCTCATGAAAAAATGTCTCAATTTTTTTTTTTTTTTTCTGGTTTTAGAACTGGGGGGATGATGAAGGCGTTAAAACACATCACTTTGGAAGTGTTGCCAGACTACTTTGCTTAAGTGACAAACAGATTTAGACTGATGCATTGCATTAAATAGACAATACTTTTTAAAATAATTCAATTTGAAACATCTAAAAATAAATTACAAATTTTTATTATAAAATTCCATGTCCCCTCTTATATACTGTATTTAAACATGTATGCACATTTAATTATGATAAAATTGTGTTAAAAATACATAGTAAGATATCAATTAAAATAACTCACAAAAATAGATGTTTATCCATTTTTTGCTAGTTAATACTATATATTTTTCCTAAAGATTTTTTATTATTTAAAAAAAAAAAATATAAATCTTTATATTTTTATAAAATGAGTATTTTTTTCTATTTCTTTATGGATTCATTGCATTAGAAAAAAAAGCTACTTTAATAAAAAAGAAAAAGATATCAGCTATTTGCTTTTAACATATTGTAAATTTCTGAGGTTGCACTAAGGATTAAAAAGTTAAAGTATCTTTTTATTATATATTTAATTTTTTATTTAATGTTTTTTCTTTCATGGACAAATGAAACCATAAATATTGAAATCACAGATACAAGGGATCATTTTATCTATATTTATTTAGAAAATAAAAATATGGATTGAATAAGAACAAAAGTACATTTTATGAGAAATAATAATAATAAATTAAAAAATAGTTATTTTTTACTTACTTTCTTTACAATAACTTAAAAATAATATATATATATACTATTTATAATAGATATCTTTATTTACTGTGAACTAAAGAACCTGAAAATAATTGTTTCATCAACCACTATTACTACTATTATTACTGGTTTTGATAACATCAGCTTTTGGCAATCATATAAATATCACTTGGCAATTATGCAAATAGTATTTCTCCTGTTTGGTTTATCAGACTGCTCAAAAGTGCACTTACTACTTTAAGGATTATTCATACTGATCACTTTATTCTTTCATGATCATTTAGTTTAAACATTTGGTATTTTTTCAGTGAATTAAATCATCTCATGCTAAGACTAAAAGCAATTTCAAACTGGTCATTTGTGCAACAAGTAAGAGTTTAGATATTATGCAATAAAATATTTGCTTGTTTATCTTACTCATAGTTATGAAATTCTCAAAAATCATCATTTTCCATTGTTCTAGTTAAAAGAATTACAGGAAGCTCTATAGCTTGAAAAATTATAGTTTTCATTTTTAAAGATATTATTTTTTTTTTTTTTTAGTTTTTTTTTCTTTTTACAAGTCTGCACAGTATTAATCAGTTATGAATATATGTATTTTTTATTGGACCCTTTATTATTGATGAATGACCCAAAAAGACAAAAACTCAACCATTCTGAAGATAGCAGCTGACTTTGGCATGATAGTTTTCTTAATGTTTACCATAAATTTTTTCATTATGCTATTTAATTTTTCTAATGAGAATCTTGATGTTTTCTCAATTTTCACTATAAGTATGATTCATCATTCCTGAAACCACATTTGTCCCTAATCACATCTGACTTTTTTTATTACACAATTGATATTCAAGTTGAATAGTTAGATCAACTATTTGTTTAACTCCTTTTCCTATATGGAACCATTCTGTTTCATCATATTTGCATCTGGTAGGCATTATCTTAAATAAATGTTTAAGTAAAAATCTTAATATTTTAAAATAAATGTTGGAAGAATTATATAAATAATCTGGTTACTATTAAGTAGTTGGTACAATGAGAAAGTAGTATTTCCAGAATCATAAACATTTATGCTTATGGCTTATTTTTACTTTTCATTTGTATATAGAATTAAGAATTAATTTGTAACTATTATAATATATATTATACATTTGTATTATTGTAGAATGTAAAATTTCTAATTTTTTTTTGTGTCATAGCATCGGCCGGGACACGAACCCGCAACCCGGGCAACTGCCTGCAAGTGCAAGGCAGTCGCGCTGACCTCTCGACCACCAATTTTCTTTTTTGTTATTGTATTTCTGATATGTGAAAGGAATTTGCTGAAAATTATAAACAGTGGATAGATTTTCTGGTTTGAAAATACGTGCTACTTAGACAAATTAAAAAGTTATTGTGATATGGAAGTTATCACATTGATTTGCCACACTCATTATTTAGAGTTTGAATGTAGATAGAAGTTGGAATTTTTTTAGATAGCTAGCCTATAGTTAGTTTAATCATTTATCCCCTTTTTTTTTTAGCATATGAATTTTTATATATATATAAGTATTAATACTGTAAAGAAATTTGGAGAGATTTCAACTAAGACATAGATTCTCTAGTAATTTTATTAAATACTTCAATTTTGCCAGTTTAATCATAAATTTGATGAAATAAGTATATAATTCATAATTTATGTTTTATCAAACTATGTAAATCATATGTGTTTAAAGTTAACTTCTGATGTCAATAAGCATAGTAAACTTAAATAATTCTAAATCTGTTGAAGAGACTATAATAATATATAAGAAGATCAAATTAAACTAATTTTATTGTTGAATCTGGCAAAAGGAATGTGTTTAGAACCCAATAAGAAATCTACTTATGTGATAATTGTTCATCTGTTTTAAAGGTTACTTGGTTGAATATCCATCCAGAAAATAACTCTTGATTTGTCATGTATCTTAGATAATGAAGCTATGTTTTTTGAGTTGGTATTAAATTTGATCACAGTAACTTTTTATATATTTTCTGTGAAGTAGTTTGCCATTTGATATCTGATGTAGGAATACATGAAATAATGAGTAACTACTATAAGATTGCAGATAACAAAATGCATGTTTTCATGCTTAATATTTAAAAGTGTTTCCAGAAATTTAATCTATGAATTTTTTCTTCAAATATATGCACAGTTGTCATCAGTAAGGAAGTTCTTAAAAAGTATTTATATCAAAATTTTAATTTGTAATAGCCAGTTATCCAAGGAAGCTGATAGAAATGATTTTAACTTAATCACTGACATTTAAAAAAAGGTAATTTTAGGCTACAGTCCAAAGTTACTACTAAGTAGCATAGGAAAGGATCATGTTTCAGTCTATTGTTTCAAAAGTTACATTTACTTTATAAGATATGAAATGAGCAAACAGTTTAAACTTTGTGAATAATTGTTCTAAAGTGCAAAATATAAAATTCGCTAATACGCACAAGCACACAAAGGTGAAGATATGTAAAGTTTGATATAATGTCTTTGTGAGATTAGAAATAAGGTTCCAATCTTTGAAGAGATTTAAAAAATTGGTCATATTCTGGTATTAAGAGATTTTTCTGTTTCTGGTAAGCATTTTGTTTTATATGTGTGAAATCAGAGCCATGTTAACATCATAGATATATTTTCTTCATTTTGTTTCTGGAAAAATACTAATGAATTTATTATAGATAAAGTGAATGAACTGAATCTGTAGGAGCCATTCTGTTAAATAAGTTAATAGACTTTTTGAAACTTTTAACAGCAGTTCTTTTGCTTAAGCAGTGTCAAAAAATGATGTTAGATTAATGAAAATAGCACTAGTGTTCATTTTGAAGAAAGATAGAATATGTTCAGAACATTTTTGTCCTGGCATAAATTTGATAAATAGTTGTCAATTATTGGCAGATTTATTGGTATGATCATTTTTTCAGAGTTTATAAGGAGCAATAATTTTTGAAATTTTGATTAAGTTTATTAAATCTTAAAATTATTAGTTTCACATTCATGCCAAAATTTTTGAAATACTTTCTGGAAGAATAAAATTAGAGAATGATTTTATCAAATGTGCTTTGATTTTATGTTCTAAATTCATTAAAAATTCAGGATTTTTTTATCTTTATTATCATCAATATCTTGATTTTATTAGATTTAAATTAGAGGAACATTGTGAGAGTCTACTCATGATTCTTATATAGCTCGACTATATTAGAATTAGAAGTTTGCCATCAAAAATTGGATAATGACTGCGGTAGTTTTTTTTAAAAGGTATTTCTATACCATCCTGGCTGTACATAGAAATAAATGTCCAGGCTTTTGATTGGAACTTGAATGTTTTGTTTTTCTGTGGTTTCTTGCTACCCATTCTTTTATAGATTATTAAAAGATTTTTAAAATTTATTAGCAATTTCTGAAATTTTGCAAGAGAAATATTGAATACAAAAAATCATTTCTGGTTTTGTTTCACTTTGGAATGAATTGTTTTTGGTATTCTTGAGGGAGCGATTCTTTGGCAATTGCTGTTATAAGTTCATTAAATCTGTAATAGGAGAAAGGATCAGTAGATTTGTGAAATATTTCCAAGATATTTAGTACATTGATCCTTTTTAGGAGTTGGATAACTTTCAATTACAAGAATCTGGTTTGTGTTGGCTTTAAGATAAATGATTCAATATTGTAGGTCAGCAGGCATTGGCGGATCATTTCTTGTAGTTGTTTCTGGACTCATCTATCTGACTAGAAAGTTCCTTATTGTTCAAAATTATTAAATTTATGCAAGTTATTTTGAAACGATTCTTTTTAAAAGTTGAGGACTTCACAATATTATCATTTACTATGGGATTTGAAATGTCCTATGAATATTGAAGGTATAGGCTTATCTTAGGACAAGGTTGGTTTGTTTAGGAAATTTGCAACATTGTGTACTTAAAATTATTTATATGAATAATGATTACTACTACAACTTTTGAGATATTTGCAGTAGAGGATTTTTATTATGTTAAATTATTTTAAACAAGTTTGCAAAAACTAAAATAAAGCCATGGATTTTTAAAAAATGCACATTATTAGAGAAGTGATGTCTTGTGAAGTGTCTTTACGCAATATAATATTATTTTGTAGAGGATCTCCATTTTTGATTTAGAAACACTCTTAGTATTTTGTTGTAATTATTTCTAATCAAGAAAAAAATCACTCTGCAGAAAGTATACTTGTCATTCGAGGTGTTTTTGACTGCTGATTTGAGTTAAAATATATTGTGATTTCATAATTTGCTGTCTAATTAAAGAGAGATTTATCATAAGGTCAAGAGGAGACATTGCTTTCACATTAAAAACATACTACTTGCAGAATAGTCTTAGGATGCTATCACCAATCATTACTCCCCCCCCCCACTCCACTCTTTTTATTTAGAGGGTAAAACAAGAAAAAAAACAATTCTATACTAAAAGAATTTATGTAACTATAGGTGGAAGAATGATAGTGATTTGAAGTTGTATGACCTTTTTTGTTAGAATAATAACAACAACTTTAGATTACTTTGAATTAAAACCAATAAAATATCATGACTTTGTCATTGTTACAATACTTTAGTTTACTCACTTTTTTCTTTCACCATATTTATGCCACTTAATGTAAGCTCTAGTAATTAATAGATGCAGCTGTTTCGTGTTGTTCTATCCAATATCCCTTGACTAAGAACACCATAATATATGGGAACTGAACTGGTTTCAGTTCTACATGATTAGGCCAGTTGACTTAGATTGAAAATATTTATGTTTTTCAAGTTGGGCTGTTAGCTTGATAGTGAAACTAAGATAAATGATGACTGGCAGAGGAACGGTACATTAGATCCTAAAGCAAGCTTCAAAGTTTCTCACTGATGAAAACCATAACCTTGAAAAGTCTGAAGATATTAGATAGTGCAACACCGGATAAGGATTTATTAAGCACTATCATCAGCATTTATTAATTACAAGAGCTTACAATAAGGCATATAGATATGGTCAAAGAAAAAAGTATGCTGCTGATTATTTTGAATTATTGTAAATTCTTTATTGTGATTATTGCAAATCATATTGTTATATTTACTGTCAATAAAAGACTTATAAAAATATATATGAATACATATTTTTATATATATTATTTATATTTCAGGTATTTTTTTTGAGAGGAACACTCATCTGTCACTGTCATCATCACTTCTCAGAAGGCATATTCATCTATTTCCCTTCCATAGTTTTGATTTATTAATGAGATGAAGTTTACTTTTTACTTATTTTGTTTGATTCTTTTAACTATCAATAGAGAGAGCCATCAATTTGCTATTCCAAATATTAGAGTGGATCATAATATATTGGAAAGGATATATGAAGAGACAATACACAGAAAAGTTGATCTCTCTATAATAGATTCAAAATGTTTCTTGTGCCAAATAGCAGTCAAAACAATAGAAGAACTGCTTAGTTTAAAAATAAATAATAATACAATTTCAAACTTTATTACTGACATTTGTATACAATTTTCTATTCAAACACCACGGGTCTGCAGAGGGATCATAAATGAATTTAAGGTAAATTCATTTTTATTATAATAAAATTGAAAATAATGAATGCAAATGTCAAATAATTCCATGTTAATTTAGTTAATATATATTTTTTATGTTTTCAGACCATAATGTATCTGAGCAAGGAAAAATAAATGTAAAAATTTTTACTCATAGGAAGTAGAAGTTAATAAAAAATATTTCATAATTTAGCAGCTGGCAGTCTTACTGTGATTCAATAACACAGACTTTAAAGAAATAGAATTACATTTGAGGCAAGTAGATGATTGTGCTCTTTGTAGCAGGAGTTTAAAAAAAATCTTATCCATTTAGTTGCACTCATCAAATTTTTAAAATGTACAATGGCATTCATATAAATTTTAGCTCTTTCGGAAAATGAATGAAGTTTCTAATGGATGGAATTTTGTGAATTTTCTGGCAATGGGAAAATTAGAATGGTTTGCATCCGTGCTATATTGATAAATGTAATACCGTATTGTGTTCCTGAATAAATTATCAAGCATATATTTGTTCAGTATAGATAAGATGTCTAAATTTGTATATTGAGAATAATTGGTAAACATACTTCAAATAAATTGTTTTATCTTTTATTATTATGTTTTTTATATTACTGGATTTATGAAATATTTTTTAAATATGGAAGTATATACGTAGGGACTATACAAATGTACAACTTTGATAATAAATATATTTTCTAAGATTTAGAGTTAACTAGCTAGACAAATTTATACAGAATAAATTTCAAAATATCTGATACACTAAAAATTTATAATCATTCAACATAAGCACTATTGTTCACATGCAAAAAAGATTCCAATAATATTTTTATTGCCATACGATTTGTCAATTCCTTTAGTTACAGACATGATTTTTTGTTTCAAACATCTGTCACTAGAGTTCACGCACATAGTTAGTGATAAAATTGCAAAGAAAAAAAAATAGAAGATATGATATTGGATGATTTAAACATATTCATGTTGATTAAAAGAGAAAAAACAAAATCAGGTAATTAATATGACAATGTGATAAATGACATCTATTAGAACTCTGCATTTTTTTTTCTCTTTAAATTTGCCCTATAAATTCACAACTTGCAATTTACTTTTTATTTTGAAATAAAGTTGCAAGAGAATTTGCCTAACTGCAGTATATTAAAGAGCCCACAAAATACTGGCAATTATTAATATGATATGGAGTTAAAATCCAAAATGAAGCCAAATATTTTTCAGGTAGCTGAATTTGCATCAGCTCAACTCACTGGACAATTTTTTTATTTATGTTATTATGCAAAACCAATAATGTAAAAATTCAGTCATTTTCCAATTTTAGCATTCAAGTCTCCCATGATAATTTTTTAATTTTGTCTAATATGATCAAAAGCACTTTATATATTTATATAAAAATCCTTACTTGTTAATCATAAACTTGAATGGACTGCATTTAGTTTCTTCCATTAAGTTGAATAACTAATCTTACCATTCTGTCTGATATATCACCAATCATCATAATGTTTTTCTTTCACTTTTATTTACAATGAATCCTATTTTTCTTTTTTTGTTTTCAATAATTGTGCTTTTATAGTAAAATATATCCACTTTTCAAATCAATTGTTTTTTCATTTCTTTTTCTAACTGCACAAAAATCCATCAATATCACATTTAGCATTACATAATTCTTCTTCTTATTCAAATAATCCTCCTTCACTTGAGATTGAATTTCAGTCACAGATAGCTAAATAAAAGTTATCATTGAATTGCAGCCTAATTCTGCAATCATAAGTTCTTAGCATTTTTTATACATGATTGCTTTGACTGATGAGTTTTTTGGGAATAAGATTCACAATTTAGTTTCATCTATCATGTTTATAAATATCTAAAACAATAAGATCATTTACACACACATTCATTTTGCTTTCAAGAAAATTGATATTTCAGTTAAGAACTATCAGGCAATTGAGAAGAAAGACTATGGTGTTTTTTAATCATCTAAATAAGTGCAGCATTGGTTACTTTTATTGGAAGGATATGGCTGAGAACTGCAGTTAGACAAGTTATGAAGCCTAAGGAAGTTTCTTCTAAAAAAAGCATCATTCAATATCACTTAAACAGAATATTGGTCTGGCATATTCTATAGGACATATTTGTGTTTTGTAGTCATGGAAAACTAGAAAGTCATCACATTGGCTGATGGTTGACAGGCATCCATGTTTGTTTATCATATTAATAATCACAGAGTAATAAATAATTGCATTGACAAGAACATCAGTAATGGACATTAAAAATTTGCTCTGCTCAATTTCTTTAATGTCTCAAAGAAGAATCAAAAGATTCTTCAGATAACAGAAAATTCCTTTCTGCAGATTATTTTATCTTATATAATAGATTGAACCTCTGCCAATATTGAAATAATGTAAAAACATTATAACAGAGGATAAAGTATAAAATTAATTTAAGAAATCAAGTATTCTTTCAATGCATTAGCATCCTAATCATGGTTATCCAAAAAAAAAAAAATACTGTTAAAAATTTTAAAAATTATATATTTTGCTTATTTGAATATGGTTTTAATTTCTCCTTATATGTAAAAACAAAAAATACTTAATTGTAATTATTAATTAGAGAAAATATAACTTACTATTAAAAATTTATCGGCTGAACGTTTTCGAGGAACCATGCCTCATACTCATAGCCTTCATGAAAAGTGTAATAAATATATGCAAATGTAAATATTCAAATGAGCTACTGTTACGTAGCCCATTTTTTCGAGATCTCGAAGCATGTGTCCTTTCTGTTAATGGCATAGATGTCTCTATTAATATAGAATGCCTCCTTTATTTTTCTCCTGTAATCATTTGACTCTGAACATAAAATAATGGGGTTGGCAGGTATGAAGTTGTGCCCAGATTGTTTAATATGTTCGAAAAATACGGAGGATATGTTGCTGTTCGTTTGAGCTCTGTTGAATGTGTAACGATGTTGAGCCAATCTGGTATTAATTGTGGCTTTCGTTTCTCCATAATATGTAGCGTGGCATCCGGCTTGAGGGCAGGAAATAGAGTACACCACGTGTGTTTTATGTTCAGAGTCAAATGATTACAGGAGAAAAATAAAGGAGGCATTCTATATTAATAGAGACATCTATGCCATTAACAGAAAGGACACATGCTTCGAGATCTCGAAAAAATGGGCTACGTAACAGTAGCTCATTTGAATATTTACATTTGCATATATTTATTACACTTTTCATGAAGGCTATGAGTATGAGGCATAGTTCCTCGAAAACGTTCAGCCGATAAATTTTTAATAGTAAGTTATATTTTCTCTAATTAATAATTACAATTAAGTATTTCTTATTTGAATAATATTGGTTCTTCGATTCATTATATGTTTATTTTGCCCAATAAACCAAATCTTTTTAATCTTTCACTTTGTATAATTTTTTTCTCCACAATCATCTCAACAATATCTGAATCAAAATGATGTCTATATTTATTTTTGTGATCATAAAATACAAACATATTTGTTAAATTAATTTAATCATTTTTGATCATAAGCGAATGTTGTATCATTCTTGTCCTGAAATTTGCCTTAGTTTTCCTGTAGTGTATCTATTGACAGTCCAATTGATTACACCCCAGTGAATAAATGACATTTGATTAGACCATTTTATCTTCTTTATCTTTCATATTATTGATTAACCTATTAAAATTCCTAGGAATCTTAAAGCCGAAATTGAACTTATCTGTACATATTATTTCAGTTTAATTTTCAGTACTTGGTATGTATAGGTAATTGTTGTGTTTATAGCATGATTTATGATAAACACATAACAGTAATGATATCCATTTTTTTTTTTCATTTATAACTTTTCCCTTCATATTTCTTTTAAAATGTTATACATATCATGAGCTTTTACCATATTAGAAATATAAATTTCCAAATTCTCAATTTTATCAGACTTAAGCCTACATAAACAGTTATTTTAATGCAAAAATGTTCACAAATCTGCATATCTATATGACTTTACCATTTGAGACATCACATTAACACACCATTTAACATTACATTGATTTAACAGTCCTTTTCTAATACAATATATATATATTATCAAGCTAGCCAATTACTGATTGATGAAGGTTGTTATAAATTTTTCCTTTTTTTTATCCTCTAGAAAATAGATGGATGATTATCTGGGTTAATATGGCAATCTCTCTGAAAAATTCACAGCTTTTATGATTTTTTTTCTTAACTGAAAATATCAGATTTTCTTCTGAACCCAAATTCTAATTCATAGTCATATAATAATGCATCATAAGATTTTTTATAAATCTCTCTCTCTCTCTATATATATATATATATATATAGGTTTTTTATATATATATATATAGGTTTTATGATTCCTTAATTTATTTTCACCACTATGAACAAAAAAGTATTGTGTGACTTATTTTCTTTTTGGATAACATTTTTTTATAGTTTATTTATATATATATATTTTAGTCAATGATATTTACAGTATTGTTAGAAACTAAAGTGAATCCAAAGGAAGCATGTGCGTATTTGTTAGAGAGTGAATGTCCTAGTATTCCAGAACCATATCTGAGGTGGAATGTAAGTTTGCCAAATATTCCTAAACCACCTGTAGTGCCAATTAATCCACCGAAGGTTAGTACTGTACATTTTAATTGTGGCTTTAATAGAATTTTAGAAAAAAATATTATTTGTTTATCCATATACCATTTATTTTTTTAAAAGTAATTTTAACATTCAAATGCTAGAATCAACATTATTTTTCAGTTTGAAGTGTACTATACTTTTTAAAAGTTTTGCAATATTTATAATAGCACATTAATAATTATTTGTATTACTAATAATTATTAATATATTTATTTTTTTAGCCTTACTCACCTCTATCTAGAGTTCTTCAGATATCTGATGTTCATCTAGATCTTCTTTATAAACCGGGTTCTTTTGTGAACTGTAAAGAACCTCTCTGTTGCCATGATATAGTTAAACGTTTAACAGGTTTGTATTATCATTGTTTTTGTTATTATTATTTTTAAATATTTAATTATAAATTACTTTAATACAATGTAATATTAAATTAGTGGCATCTCATGTGACAGCATATGTAAGCAACTAAAAGCAAATTAGAAATCGGATGTTAGTTGGAAAAATCAAAGTGTAGTTTACCTTCTTGGTGATGGTTAATGAATATACTAGTTTATATAAATAGATTTTTGAAAGCATAATTGAAATGATTTTGCCAATCAATTATTATCATTAATAAACATTTGTAAATAAATGTGACTATTTTAACTCCAAAAGAAAAAAAAAGAAAACAGATTGAAGGAAAATACATATCAAATTGAAGACTTTTTGCCATGTCTGTACAAATCAATCTATGAAACACAAATATGTTCTTATATAACATATACTATTAACTTTAATTTGTTTATCTGATATCTTGTTATATTATATTTTATTATTTTCTACTAACTTTTTAAATTTTTTATTCATTTAAAAAAAATTAAAATTGCAGTTTATATAAAAGTTAAAATTAGAATAGTTATAATGAAAGCAAATATTTTTCCTTTCCTTTGAAATGTTACAATACTAAAACATTAAACTTTTGAAATTCAAATAAATAAACAACAAATGTATATATATTTTGTTTAAAATGAATACTAATATAGGTAAAAAAGATAAACACAATCTTTAAGTATCCCATTGTAAGGCCAGAAAAAAAAAAGCATTAACGTCTAAAGAAGAACTGAGGGAGCCACTTAAATCCATTACTGAATTTGATATATTTGAAAGAAATGAAGAGAGCATTAGAAAGAATAGGAAGATACTATTAATAGATGGCAAGGGAGTGTATATATTATAAGATCTTTTATTTGCTGATGATATCTTCTTGTGCACAGAAAGTAGGGCAGATATGGAAGTTATGCTGAAGAAATGTGCAAGGGTGGGTAAAGAGATGGGGATTAAATTTAGTAAAGAAAAATCAAAAGTAATGATGATAAATGTCAAGGAAAGAGAAGAAAAAGAATTTTTATTGGGGATATAAAGTTAAATATATTGAATAGGTATAACTATTTGAGAAAGTAATCAGAGAAATTGCTTGCATAAATGGGAGAAAAATTGATAAATGAAGCAAAGAAAAGAAAGGCACTGATAAAAAAATTAACATTGTTTTCAGATAATAAATATGATGTAGCAAAAATTGTATGGAAGGAAATGGTACTAGCATAGTTAATTTATGGTAACAATGCGTTATGTGTTAGTAAAGGGATGTTAGAAAAAGTACAAAGAGAAGTAAGAAGACACGCATTAGATGCAGACATGTGGATGGCAAAGGAGTGAATTCAATGAGAAATGGGATGATCAAATTTTTATATGAGAGATCAAAAATCAAAATGAAAATGTTTGGTAGATTGCAATTTATGGATAGTAAGAGAATAGCTAAAATAGTATTTAATTAATTATGAGTAAAGGTCAGGCAACAAGATGGGTGAGAAAGATAGTATGGTATGCAGAAGATTTGGATAAAGACTTTATGTCAGTATTTGACTAACAGAAAATACATATTTCAAGATTGTAATGTTCTTAATAAATTTAACACAGGAAGGGGTCATCGATTAGTAAGATGTAAGATACATGTTAATGCAAAACTAGAGAGACAAAAATTATTAAGAAAAATAATATTTACAGTTGATATTCTTAATCTTTAGAAACACTCTAATGAATTTATATTAGAACTTACAAATCAGTTTCAAGTATTAGTAGATTTTGAACATGATTCAGATTTGAATGAAAT
The DNA here is from genome assembly GCA_028023455.1 of Epiperipatus broadwayi. Taxonomy (NCBI): domain Eukaryota; kingdom Metazoa; phylum Onychophora; class Udeonychophora; order Euonychophora; family Peripatidae; genus Epiperipatus; species Epiperipatus broadwayi. The sequence goes on along the minus strand of JAQFVV010006226.1, from coordinate 4,340,883 downwards.
TAATAAGAAAATAACTGATATACTTTTAAAAACTGCAACAAAGGTAGCTGGTAGAAAAAAGCAGCAATTGACCAATAAAATTTCTGCTGAGACTAGAGAATTTATAAAGAAAAGAAGGAATATGAAGAAATACAAAATTAATGCATTAAAAAGGATTGAATATCTCGAATTCTGTAAAATGATCGGAAAAGAGTTGAAAATAATATAAGAAAGTATAACCGTGAACTAGCAAAGAAAGCTGTAGAAGAGATAAAAGTCTCAAGAGCATAAAATAATATTTTGGTATTGGTAGGAAATTTATATCTGCAATAAGGAAAAAAGATGGAACTATTAATAAAACGAGAGATGACATCATGAAATGGGTAGAAGACTTGTCTCAAGAATTATATAGTAATAAAGAACAAGTACCTCCTATATCTATTATATTTTCTGAATTTCCCATAATTTTAAATGAAGAAGTGAGACATGCAATTAAATTTATGAAGAAAGGAAAGGCTCCAGGTAATGATGGAATTATAATTGATATATTAAAAGAAACAGATGAAGAAATAGACAATTTTTTAGCAAAGTTGTATACCAAATGTCTAAATGATAAAGATGTGGAAGAATGCAGTATTAATATTAATATTTAAAAAAGGTGATAAAGAATATATTGGAAATTACAGATCTATCAGCCTTTTATCAGTTTTATACAAATTTTTTATCAAGATAATTACAACTCGTCTACAGAGAACATTGGATTTCCACCAACCAATGGAACAAGTTCGATTTAAAAATGGTTTTAGTACAGTAGATCATATCCAGGTATTGAGAGAAGTTATAGAAAGGTCAAATGAATATGAGTTGCCATTATGCTTTGGATTTGTAGATTATGAAAAGGCATTTGATTCTATAAACATTTCTTCAGTAATTAAACCATTGGATCATCAAGATATAGATCCAGAATATTGTATATTTTAAAGTATATTTATAAAAATTCAACAGCAACAATTAGATTACATAATGATACCAGGAAAGTCAACATTGAGAAGGGTGTACCATACCTCCAAAACTTTTTACAGCAGTGCTGCAAGAAGTATTTTGTGGATTAAAATGGGAATCTAAATGAGTGAAAGTAAACGGAGATTGTTTAAGTCATTTAGATTTTGCAGATGATGTAGTTGTTTTTGCAAGTAATGCTTTAGAGCTGCAGGAAATGTTGCAGGAGTTATCAGATGAAAGTAGGAAAGTAGGACTAAAAAATAAATGTTAAAAAGACTAAAGTAATGTTCAATGGATTTTCTCAAAATATGAAAATAAAGATAGATTATGATGAGTTAGAAGAAGTTAACAGCTACAAATATCTTGGTAAGATTATTAATACAGATGGAAACATAATGGATGAAATTAATCATAGAATTAAACTTGGTTGGAGTGCTTTTGATAGAAATAACTTGATACTAAAAGGAAATATGCATATGTGTTTGAAAAGAAAGGTTTTTAATAAATGTGTTTTACTAGTTCATACTTATCGTTCTGAGACTTGGGCACTTAATAGAAGAGCAATACAGAAACTTCAGACTACTCAAAGAAGTATGGAGAGATGCATGTTAGAAGTAACAAGAAGAGATCGAAAACACATTATATGGGTAAGAGAACAAACAGGTATTATTGATCTCATTGAAAAAATTAAAAGACTGGATTTGGGCTGGACATATTGCTAGAAGAGATGATAATAGATGACAATTGAAATCTTAAACTGGATTCCAAGAGATTGTAAAAGACCCAAAAAGAAACCACATGTGAGATGGATGAATGAAATAAGAAAATGTGAGGGGATGATGTGGAGAAGAGAAGCTAAAGATCGGAAAAGATGGTTTGAACTTGGAGAGACCTTCATCCTGCAGTAGATTGATAATGGTTGATGATGATGATGCCAGTACAAAAGATGGGATAATTGTGTTAGGAATATTGTTAAGTGTTATAGTGGCAAATGGGATAGAAGAATAGATGCATTAATAAAAAATAGGGAACTGGAGAACTAGTATGGAGAGTAAAAAGAGTTTAAATATATGTATATATAGAAATAAACAGAATATTGGCTATGAGTTAATTTACGATAATAGCAAGGAAAGTAGTTTGCTGTTTAAGACTCAAACTGTATCATTAGGAACAAGGTAATATAGACATAAATGGAGAAAGATGGGTAATTTAGTCTGCAAGTTGTACAAGGAAGGCATTGAAAGTATTAGGCATCTGCTAATTGAATGTAAATGCTTACAAGCAGAAAGGATACACATAATGAAGTTGTGGGAGAATAAATATAAACAAAGTAATTATACATGAAGTGGGTTCTTGGTTTTTATGCTGGGTTTAGAAAAAGATAAGATGGATTTAGATGTAAAAGCCATAGAGTGGACTATGATAAGGTTGTGAAAATGGGATGGAGCGGGATAGAGAAGATTATGGGAAAAATTTAGGGTGGGGAATGTAAAGGAAGGGAAGGTGGCTAACAGATTTCTTTGGTATAGTGGCTAAGAGATTTCTGACTTCAATAAAGGAGTAGCCATATCGCATCACATCTTGCATATAGGTTGTATTGCAGTGATAATAAAATTTTTAAAATTTTTATTTTGTGGATAATATAATTTGAAATTTGAATTTTTTTTTTTTATGAAAATGAAAAAGCTGCAACTGTATATAATCTTTTTATATATATTTAATTAACCTTGTTAGGGTAGTGTTAGACCAAAGGAGTTTTCTAACTCAATAAAAATATATTGACAATATTATAAAGAAAAACTTACTTTAGTTTGCTGTTTTATTTATAGAATGTGATGGGGTGAAGAAATTCTAAATTTTGAAACAAATTTAAATGAATTTTTCGGTTTTCTTCTTTATACCTATTGTAACTTACTATAAATATATATATATTTTTCAAATGCTTTTGAGTTCATTTATACAATGATGGACTCAAGATAATGGTTCCATTATTGATTCTCATTGATTATTTTAATGTATTGAAACTTTTGAGCATTTAACCTTATTATTATATGGCCTTTTTTAATAATAATTATATTTAAGTATTTATTTTCAACTAAAAAATATTAAAGTTAAAAAAACATGAAATTTATATTTATTATTATCTTATTGATGACAGATTAATTTCATAAACAGATTTTAAATAAATATTTGGGAAAGAGGTTTAAAATAGTTCCCTCATTGAATCCTGAGTTTACTAAAACTACTCCTGTATATATATATTTTCAAATTTTTAATTTTTATCTGAACACATATTAATCATAATTCTATCATATCACAAACTATATGTATAGTTTAATAAATATAAGCATGAAATTAACATAGCTTAATGTATATGCAATTAATTACATATATATAGTTTCATATAAACAATGCATCTTTGTCTTTGTATTTCTTTTTTTTTGAATTAATATTTTAACTTTTTCTTTCATTTTTCTTTTCTTTTTACATTCAGTCCTGGACTTAACTCAATATTTGTTTTTTATTTAACAGTTGTATATGTTTTGGATATATATATATATATTTTCATTTTTTTTTTTTAATATTCAGAGAAGAAAAAAGTTTAATATAAGTACTATCATAATTTTGTTATTTTTATTCTATTATATCTTCTCATTATTACTTTTTTTGTATTTCAGTTAATTCAACTGCAGGCAAGTGGGGTGAACCTCATTATTGTGATACTCCACTGAATCTTTTTGAAAACATGCTGCAGTATATATCGCAGACCCAGAAGGTAGTTATGATAATGGATTTTTAAAAAGTTCTATTATGCTCTTTGTAGATGTAAGAATGAATGATGATTATTTTACTTTTTGCTTAACCTTTTTACTATCTTAATCTAATTAAAACAGGAATTTCCACTGGGGTCTTAGAAGTAGTGAGATCACATGCATAAGAATTAGACATTAAATGACTGGAAACATGTTTATGTTATAAAAAAAAAATTATTTAGACCAGCAGGGGTCAGCAACCTTTTAGTAGTGTGGTGCCAAACTTATGTTACAATGTTATTATGCATGCCAACATGATTTTACCAATCTTATTATATTATCAAAATTGGTTCAGTTATAATGGGCTTCAAAGTTATATATAATATAGTATTTAATATAGACTACAATATAATATTTACTTTTGATGTCCATTATAACTGGATCTTATATTATTGGTCATTCAATATTTTAAAATATTTAGAATCATGTGAAAAGTACCTTTTTTTTTTAATTTGTAATTTTTAACATGCTTATTAAAAATTATATTACAAATTATAAATTACAATTTTTTATCTATACAAAATATATAATTTAAATAAGAAAAAAATATCACGAATTCTAATATGATTAGCCATTTTTTATTATTAAAATAAATTAATGTGAACATCACCCTTATACCTCTTTGCTCAATGTCAGGTATATAATTGGTCACTTTTAGCTTCACGCATGCTTATGAATGTTCAGGTGTTAGGCAACTTCTTTGTGAACTCAAAATATTTTTTATATATGAGAAAATTTGTTCACATAAGTAAGTTGAACCAAATGCTGAAAGCAGAGCAAAAGCAGTTTTTTTCAAAGAAATCTTTCAGGTAATGATATCCAGCAATTGAGAATGACAGCCGTCTTTTCTAGACAGTTCCCTTCAAGAATTTTCTGCAATTCTACAAATTTAGTTTTCCACAATTCTGATGACACTAATTTGATTAATTTCATTTCAAAAATATCAATATCCATCCACTCAAAAAGAGGTAAATCAAATGGAGTCATCTTTAAATCAATTAAGTCAAGTTTGATGAGGAAAGAAAATATGGGTGTGTATATTTGGAAGTCTTCACATCATTTGGAAAATTCTTCTCTGAGAGCTTCAAGGTATTTTTGAAGTTCATCTTTGTTAATGTTAAATTGATTTGCATGGGCCTTTACATTTGGAAAGTACTTGTAGGTGTTAGTGATAATATCATACCAAAATATATCTAATTTTGACGCAAATCCTTTCCAATATTCAAAGTGTTGTAATTCTGTTTGACCCTTCCCTTGCAAATGCAAGTTTAACTAATTCAGGTGTTGAATTATATCGGTTAGAAACATCAGTTTGCATAACCAGTCTTCCTCATTTATTTCTGGATAATATTGTTCTTTTTCATCAAGAAATATCTTTATTTCTTTCAGACATGATACAAACATGTTCAAGACATTAGCTTGACCTATCCAACAAACATTGCTGTATAGAGGGAGGTCTATATATGTACTATTCATTTCTTGCAAAAAGGATTTAAATTGCCTATGTGTTAATGAAGAATGAAAAACTATGAAATTAATTATTTTAATGACAGTGTCCATTACAGAATTCAAGCATTATGATGAGATTTTTGCAACTAAATTTTCCTGGTGTATAATGCAGTGAAAACTCAACATTCGATGTTTAATATGATTTTTTAGAAGTTTAACAAATCCCTTTTCCTTTCCGACCATTGCACAGCTGGCATCAGTAGTAACACTAAATATTTTATTTATGTTGATTTTCTGATTTTCAAAATAATTGAAAAATGCAGTGAAAATATCATGTCCTTTTGTTGTACCAGTAAGAGGAATCAACAGCAACACTGAATAAAACAGCTTATTGTGAACTGGTTTTCTCTTTTGTTGTTACATCTTCAGCCATGTCAGTTATTTTTCTTTGAATTGATCTTGCAGAAGCTGGTATTTTTTGAATTCGAGACAGTAATGTTTTTTATTTGGTAGATCACTGAATAAGATTTCAGCATTTTTCAAAAACGTTTCTTTTATGAACTGTCCATCTGTGAAAGATTTGCCTTTCAAAGCCACACAATGAGCAATTGTATAACTACATTCAGTGGCTTTATTTTGGGTTTCAATTATTTGACTAAAATAATTAGTTTGTTTTTTAAAGGCAGAAACAGCTCTTTTTGTAGCTTCACTTTTCTCATCTGAGTTTTTAAACATAAACACATGTTTAGTTTGATAATGTCTTTGTACACTTGAGGTACGACATACAATACTTTCACAGCATGATGTACACACAGCACAATCTTTTTGCTGTACAAATTCATATTCATTTGTCCAAGAGTCTTGAAAAGAGTGAATATCATCTTTTTGTCTTTTGTGGGACATTTTGGAATCTCTCATTCGCTATGCCATGAGATGTGATGTAATGCATGGTGACTTCTCCTTAAACGGAATCAGGAATCCCATAATCTGCTCCATCTCATTTCCACAACTTAATCTTTGTCAGTATGGCCGTCATATCTAAATCCCCCTTATCTTTTCCCAAACCCAGCATAAAAACCAATAACCCACTTTCTGTATAATCACTTTGTTCATATTTATTCTTCCATAATTTTGATTATTTGTACCCTTTATGCTTTCAAGCATTTACATTCAATTAACAAATGCCTAATATTTTCTATGTCTTCCTTACACAGAATCTCTTTTTTGAAAGAAGTGCCACCAATGAGCGTCAATTATTTATCATTCATCTACTGAAAATAGCTTTCTAGAAGTAAAATGTGAATATGTAGAATTTTTTTTTCGCTTGCAAACAAAAATATCTTTTAAATGGAGTCAAGTGTATTATTTTCTGATAAATAATGATTTAATCATAAATTCAATGTTGAATGTAAAAAAAAAAAAAAAGACGTTGAAATTAAAATATATATATATTTTAGTATTTCCATTTATTCCGAGTGCTATTGATAATCGTTGACATGCCAAGCATGGCACGGGTGCCATAGGTTGCCAACCCCTGGTTTAGATGATCAATTATTGAAAAAGCTTAGTCTATTGGTTGCCAAAAAAAGCTGACCAACCAGATTGGCATCATGGTAAAAAAATTACCATAGATTGGGCAGCTGTATCATGGTTGAGCTTTGATTCTATCATTACTCTTCATGTACACATCACAGCTGTGAATTAATTAAATATTTTGAGGGAGTAGTTTCATTTCATTTTGTAATCTTGTATTAGATGATATTATTATTTTTCAAAATGTTAATGCTTCTATTTATGCAACTTATGTCAAATATTAGTTTTAGGAATATGAAAATAATTTTACACATTTTCCATGGTTTTTCCAATCATATTATTTAAATACTTTTGAGCCTTTATAGACTCTTCTTCAATAATGAGTAGAATCCACATTTCTCAAAAAAAATTTTTGTTTTTCATTTTGTATATACTTCTTAGACATCATATGAATATGGTATAATTTTTTTCTATATAGAATGCAATGGGCATTTGATAGCAATGTTGAACTTACACCATATTAATAAAAAATATTATATATTTATTAGTTGACCCAGTATATAATTTTTTTTGCAATTTGATATTCATGAGAAGTTTTTTCAAAGTTTTTGCATATCCTCAGTATTTAATTATCATATGAAAGATCAATATTTTTTTTTAATTCCAAAATCAAAACTTCCCATTGTAATACTTTATTTTGTACTGAGTATATTGAGTAAACTCTGTAAATACATATATGCAAGCAACAATCTATTAAAATATAATAGTAAAATATTATATTCATTTCTTAAATATTTTATTTCATATTAGGCTCACAAACTTTGTTAGTTAAACACTTCATCATTTTTATTAAGGAATTAATTTAACAGTCATCTTAATATATTTTCTCAAAAGGAAACATGCATTACTAATGTATTTTTAAGAGTCAACAAATACTGTACAGTTTATTCAGTTTCCACTTTGATCCACTAATCTCTGCTTCTTTCTCCAGTCTCAGACATTCCAACTATTAATTTGTAGATGATTTTCATGAAAAATGTAACATGTTCCAAATAGATTTATGTTTTAACTTAACATGAGTTAAACATATGCTATTGCTTGCCTATCTTAATTGGTGATTACCTAGATACATCATAGCTGAAGATTTTAATAGATTAATGTTTGGAAAATTTCCATTATCATTTTAATGTTTACATCTGAAATCCTTGAAAATCTTCAATATTAATATATATATATATATTTGTGTATGCGTTTGTTAATATTACACAATCATTCCATGTATGTAATTTATAGTGAAACTCACAACCATTGTGATAAAACAAAAAAATAAATGCTGTACTGTATATCAAAAGAAGAATTTATAATAAAGTATGTATACACATGTAAATGCAAGCATAAATCCACTACTTACATTATATAAAAGATGAAAATCTTAATATTTTATAATAAAAGGTAATAAACAAGATTAATATTTTTATTATAAAATTGTTAGAAGAATGTATCCACACATTTTGTATTTGAAAATTGATAGAAGGAAAAGCAGTCTAACATATTTTATATACAATAAACAAATACAAAACACAGAATTCAAATATTACAAATATTTAACTAGGCATAGGGAGGTTCCAAAAGTTGACAACTTTATAAATAGGTAGATAATCTTTGCAGGAATGTACCAAATAAGAGTTTTTTTTATTTCCAAGTAATTCAAATTGGTGAATTAATAATATGACAAGCTCTATATATGAAAATATTGGTATAATGTCAGTTGATGCAATACATACAATTCTATCTATAAGATGCTTCTGTTATTTAATCTGGTAAAGTGTCAAATTAATTATGCAAGTTTTTTTATTGGTGTAATTCAACAATTTATCAATATATTATAGTGTTTCCTAACTTGAAACACATCCAGAGGCCAAAGAAAAATTCTGGATTTTATACACATCTTTATCCGTTTAGGAGTTAAAAATATATACATATTGTTCTTTGTTACCCACTTAAAATACAAATACAGTTGGCTGTGATATCTTCTATATTTTAATCCATGTTCTCATATATATAATATATTATGGATCTAGCTCACATTTTGTTGATAATTTTTGATTACAATACATATTGTTTACTGTACTATAAGTTTATAATATTATACATGCTCTTCTTTGTTAGACAACTAATATAAATACAACTGAGCTGTGATATCCATTGTATTTTGTTCTATGTTCCTCTTGAATACATTATATATTATGGATACTAGACCATATTTTGTTGGCAGTCTTCGATTACAATGCAATATGTTTTATGTACTACTATAAGTGTATAGCATGTTTTAACACACACACACACACACATATATATATATAACAGTTGCTTTTTATATACATAGTATGCATAACCAAATTAAAATTATAGCATAAACAAAAATTTTTAAAAATGTAGTAATTAATAAAATTGAAAGAGCATATATATATATATATTGTGTTTATTCATTCATATTCATTTAAAAAATAAATCTTATAAGCAGATTCTCCATTTGTTTTGTTATTTTAAGTTTATATCCATTTTGAATTCTATACATTTATTTCTATTTGCCAATAACCCATTTCAGATTTTCAATAACTATTTACACAAACTTTAAGCTTTCTGATGCAATACATGAACATTTAACTGAATCATTTTTTCTGTAACTTTCATTTTATTATTCAAGAAAGATACTTTATGAATTTTCTTAAATTTCCTAAAGTTTTTAGTTTTATGCTTAGGAAATATTTTATTAAATGAAATACTGTGTCATTTCACATTTTTGAAAGAAAAAAAAAAGAAAATGAAATGATTGTGCTTTCAATGTAACCCATTAAACACTATTTAGTCATGAATGTAATCACATAGTCTAAAAATTCTAATATTTAAAATGTTTAATTTATAAAATACTTCATTTTACTTCTCTCAAGATAATTATAACAAAATTATAAGCATGTTGAGGTGCTGGCAGGAGAAGATATATTAAGTACTGTAATGGTCAGAAACATATATCTCTTTAACACACTGCAGAATTCAAACCCAGACACGAAACTCAACACTCTAGGAGGGGTTACCTCCAGGAATCCCAAGTTCGAATCCAAAGTCTGTATTCTACAGTGCCACCTACGTGATAACGCATCTGATGCTAGTAATAGCATAGTTTCTTGCTGGTGCCAGTGGTTAGGGAGAAGCAAGAGACTCTATATTAAAATACATTATTAGGTTCACTAACTAACGACTATGGATGGTACAAAATATATATATAAAATATGATATAGACTGAAGTAATGGTGTGGATCACAATAAATAAATAAATATATTCAAAATAAGTTAGAAAATTCCACAAGTTTATTTAACAATATAAAGATGGCATTGTCTGTATAAGTCAGACCATGCTATTAACTCATTTAAAATATAGATTTGAAATAAATTTAATGAAGTGCCATTTAGATTTACATTAATGGCTTGTTAATTTATTTATACTCTCTATACCTCGGGTTAATGCAAGATAATATCATAATAATGTGCTTAAGCAAAAATACAGTTAGGTGAAGAAAGCTGATTTCAAAATATACGAGGCCTACAGCGAAACCAATAAGTGTTTTGCTTAAATCAGATTTATATTTAATATTGGCTAAAAGGACATACTGAATTCAAGAATAATGCGGATGAAAGCTTATTGGGCTAGAGACGTGATTACGCAGGCAATTGAATGAAATATCAACTTTAATATTAAAAAGAGATTGGTGGTACTATTGAAGGTCTAATGTACAGGATGGAGTGCGGTATGTTGAAATCGCCTTGCTTTGTAAAATAAAATAAAATGATAAATAACAAAATAAAGCAGAAGGGATGGCGTCTCGCCATGGACCCAATGTAAGGTTTCATCACAATTCAGCTCGAGCCTGGCATCCTACCATGAAATTCCATGACTGAGTGACTTTGGTGTAAAATTCCCAGGTATGGCTTTCTAGCGCATACACTATCTGGAAACCACGAAAAGGAGAGGGAATGGCCTGAGCCGTAAGTCCCTAGAGAAAATCAAAGCAAGCCTCAAAACAACCCATATGCCTACACCGGTAATACACAATATAAAGCATAAATGAATATATAGAAGGAGTAACTAAGTAAGTAAAGACACTTAACCAATTCCTAAATAATTTTAAGATGGTCTGCACATTCTCGACCTCAACTTTTACAGTTCATAAATTACATTATAAATACAATAAAATAAGTTATTTTAAAATAAGAAAAATGGAGGGGGAATGTACGATTAAATAGGTATTCATAAGATTATACATAATCATACATTTCTCTATATTATATAGTTCACTTATTAACTTCGCACATATCCTCACATTATATAAAAAAATTGGGAAATATACCTTTCTTATAAGACATAATTATTAAAAAATTAATAAAATATAAAATAAAGTAGCCCTCGAACAAGCGATTTTATAAGACATTTATTTAATAAGGGGTCAGTTATACAATTTATCCGCAATAAAATGGCGAGATACTAATAAAACGGAAAAGTAATAATTCATTCGTTCGATGACTATCTAAGCACACTACCATAATAAAAGTCAAAGATAAATTAGCAAAATAGAAAAATATCAAACCAAGGATAGAGAGAAAAGCACACAAATGAGATTACAAATATTTTATAGAATTATACAGTTTGTCAAGCATTGGTGGGCGAGAGGTCAGCGACAGCTGCTTTACAAGCACTTGTCCGGGGTTGGTTTGCTTCCCGGCTGATGCTATGACACATGAGAAAAAAAAAATACATTTAAAATTTAGGTAGCATTAAAGGGAAATATAATACAGCACAAGAGCTTTTGGGTCAATTGAGGTTACCTCATATCAGTTGGGCAGTCTGTGCACATTTTGTCTTCTCTGGTTGACTTTAATTGGAGGCTTTAATGGAAGTTAAGCAGCATTGATCTTGAAGTGGCAGCTTCTTGGTTCATGATCAAATTTGACACATTTTCAGCAGAAGCGGCAGTTTATAATAGGTACAGGGCATCTGATGGTCTGATGTTGGAGGTTGGTCATTCTGAGAAGGAAGAAAGCCTTACTGCTGGCCCTGCTCAGACATCCTACTTTCAATTAGCAAAGGCTGGTATCAAAATAAACAAACTTGTTGAAAATTAAGGCGAGTTTGGTTTCTTGGTAGATATAGTTTCACAAAATTCAGCTGTATTAAACTCTCAAAATAGTATATTCAGCTGTTAATTCAATTGAATAAATTTTAAAATAATATCTCAAAATTTAACTAAACAACTCTGAGTCAGAATAGAATCAGCATCAGAATAGACAAGTTTAGAAAAGCATATGATATTAATTAGCCAGGTATATCATTTATCAATTAACAAAATTGGCCCTATATATATCAAGAGAGCTTACAATAAAACTACCCTGCGGTGATCAATCTAGAACCAAAAATAGATGCAAAAATAAAAGCTGCACATATCTTCTCCAAACATCTAAAAACAGGGATTTTATAATTAGTGTTAAGATATTCGGATTAGAACTTTAATTTTGTTTTAACAATATTTTAATTAAAAAATACCTGAGTGGACATCTGTTGTTTATCTTATGGCCAAATATTTAAGCCACTAATGTATTTTACCAAATTTAATTAATTAAGCCTATTGTTCTCTTCCCAACCATCATTTACTTTTTACATAAAATTTGCTGCGTGATTTTTATAAATCTAAAAACAACAAAATTATTTACTCTTTAAATTCTAAATGTTTAAATCTTATTTAAAATTGAAAATTATTTTAGATTAAATGAAAACAAATATTACGAATATAATATTTTTAAAATAAATAGATTTAAACACAATAACTTTAAATAAAGAAACTATTATTTTTATTTAAGTTTTAAAATATATTATCGCAGTCTGTGTGTAAATACGACTTATATGATCTATTTTTTGAAATGATTATACGTGCACATACTCACAATTTATAAATTATTAATGTTAGGGTTTTGAAATTATATATATCACGAGCATTTATACATTCATGATCTAATTTAGATGAGATTTCGGCATATAAGTGGCAGTATAGACACTACGATAAATTGGGGTTTAAACTAGAGTATAAGGTTAGGAAAGAAGTGAGAGAAGGTAAAACGAAGATTAGTAAAGCAAATCTTACTGATTCATTACTCATAAATCAATAAATAAGAAACAGCTGAGCAATTTTGTGGCGTATTGCCTCATATTCATAGCTACAACAATAAATAATGCGGAGTAGGATGTAGATGGCAATATGCGAATTTTTTATCAGTTAATTAAATCTTTATCTAACAAATTCTGAATCATCTTTCACCCCCCCCGGACTAACCATCTTATAAACAATTCTAAAGACAAAGTGGACTTCTCTCAACCCTCCCCCCCCCCCAGGTCATTTACAGCATCTCATGCTTTCAGCCTGGATGCCATGCCATTTTCTATGGTGAAACCAAAGCCACCATTAATAACAGAGCCATCCAAGATAGATACACATATAAGAGAGCACAGAAGAATAATGACAATTCTTCAATATTCTTGGAGCACTCAAAAAAGACTGGTACATATTTGAAACCTCCAACCCTACAATAGTACGCATTAAGAAAAATGACTGTAAACAAAAAATCAAGGAAGCATATTTTATCACTAGCAACAGCAGCTATTAACAGACATGACACTTACTTTGATATTTCGAAGTGTTGGACTAATTAAACAATTTACATATAATTTGTATATAGCCATCTACACCCTACTCTGCATTATTTATTGTTGTAGCTATGAATATGAGACAATATGCCTCGAAAGTGCTCAGATGTTTCTTATTTATTGATTTATACGAGTACTTAATATAGCTTCTCCTGCTAGCACCTCAACACACTTGTAATTTTTAATTTAGTAAAATTGTTGCAAGACAAAAAAAAAATTGCTGCTGTCACATTACTAAATTTATTAAAATTGTGAATTTAATATTTTTATTTTTTGTTTATTTTTTATGGATAATGTATAATTGAAGTAGTGCTCATATAGTGATATAGTTCATATTGAGGTTTCACTGTATAATTACTTTAGATAAATTCATTAATAATTATTACTAATTATTTATTAAACTAGATTAAACAAGGCAAAACTCTATGAGATAGTGATCATGTGATATTAAACTAGATATTATCCCTAATGCAGACATAAACTTTAAACCACAGTTAAAGATTAATATATCTTTTTTAAACATATGGAATAACTCAATTTCACCTCTCTTTTTCACATACAATAATAGTTAGTAATAATAATTAATATATAGATCTGAGATTGAAGTGATTGGTTCAAAAGTTGTGAATGCAGGAAGTTTGACATTTATAAATCAAAATGTAATAATTTGGGATGGATAAATATCGAACATATGATGAAGACTTGTGTAAGTGATTGTGTCCTGAGTAACTGAAGAGGGCGGCTTCAGCATGGAATCCATCTTGTAGTCATCTATATTTTTCAGATGTCTATATATTTTAAAAACATAGGAGAGTAGAACTTTTAAGTATATCTAATATATTGTACCATTTATTAATCATTAATTTGTACCATAGACATAAATCAACTTTTAATTTTATTTCCTATGGGCGCCAGGATTCCTAAGAATCCGCTGAAATATGCCGCCAGCACCTCTCGCAAATTGTAAAACGAAGAAAAATAAAAAGATCCTTTTATAATATTTTTATTTTGTACGGTAATTCTACCGTAATGAGAATTAATGATTTTTTTTACGATTGTTAGCCCTGGCGTATTGAAACATATTGGCAAAGGTAACTTACACTTAAATCCTATTTCACTAAAATAAATCTAATAACAAAAATAATAACTTCTATTAATAACGCACAATAAAAAAAATGTTGATAAAAATATAACCTCTTTTATTCTAACAAAATAAAAGATTTCTAGGTTAAATATTGTTTAATATTTTGGAGAGAACACATTTAATCTAGGTGGAAAATATACAGAAAATATCAATATCATTTAAAATAAGCAAAAAGTTCTTGGTTAATTAAGAGTCTCTCATATAGAAATATAAAGTCACTATCGGGATTCTTTTTATAGCTATATTTTCACGAGTAGTTTTTAACTAGTTAACTTGGTCACAATCAGGATTATTATTCTTAACTTACCGGTAAGCTTTGTGAATTCACGAAGGTTGTAGCTAACTATGCATAGTTTTTTTGTAATAATGAGCTCGGCCGTTTGGTTCTTGCTTGTTCTTGTGGTCCATTTCCCAGTTGGTCACGAAGGCTTTTCCTGGTGTACATCATTAGGTCTGATGTTTTCAGGGGCTCCGGTTCACTGCGACATTGCCGAATTCCTTCGGTGACGAGTGATCTTGGACATATTAAATGTTATCCAAGACCAACTAGCGAAATAAAACGAACAAGACGCTCCTTCAACCGGATCCCTCCTTTTTATATCCAGTTTTAGGGCTTCTGCGCATGCTCATACCATGCCTTTCTAATCTTATACAGTTTTTTAAAATTTTAGGTACTAAAGTCTCTATTTTCTTATCAAGTCGGAAGAGCACACGTGTGCTCTTCTAGAAATATTTTCTTTTAGCTTATCTTTTTACTTGCTTTTGGAATTCTTTTTTGTTCTCTCCAATTACGTTATTACTAATTAAAAAAAAATATCGAAGAATAATTTAACTTTCATTGTACGCTCTTAACAAAATTTATACTAATCAAAAAAAATCGAAATTTACTTTTTTAGCTTTTACCAAATGCCAATATATTTGTAACATATATAAATAAATGTTACAATACCACCAGTGCCAGGAGATGAGAATAAAATAGGGGTTTACACTAATTTTATTCTTAAGTTTTTTTCAAATTCATATATATTTTTTTTTGTGTGTGTAGTAGCATGCTGATATGTTGTGTAGACTCATTCACAAGCGACGTTCGGCTTTAATGCCCACTTTTAGGTCTAACACGGCGGGAATGGAAAATATTTCAACATTCATCTGTGTCCTATCCGCTTTAGTGTACTATTACTAATAAGAAGCCCAAGTTATAAGCACAAACGAGCGTTGCTCATCGTTCTGAGTCTTACAGGCCCGTGGCAACTTGGTCCAACTTGATCCGCCTTCCCCTTTATTGGGATCTCTGCTAGAAATAGTCTGACGAGCATTTAAAGACGGTCTTATGTTCATATACTGTGGATAAGGACTCGGGGCTATGTTATTCCCCTCTTCAGTAACCGCCTACCCGGTCAAATACTTGTGACTTACGTCTACATCAGCCACGATCGTGTTTTTTAGACATATATAAAAAAATATACATATATATATTTTTTTTTTGGAAGTCATATTAAAAAAATATCTTCTTTCATATTTTAATAATCTGGGTTTAATTAGTTAGTTTTTTTTCTTATAATTTTTTTCTTTTTTCAAAAAAATCATAATTTATTTTCCGGCTGTGAGTTTCTTTGAGTCATCATTGTAATGTTCTTTATCATTACAACTCATCTCAGGTTGTAGTTGTTAAATCGAAGCCCGAGTTGGGTCGCCATTGTATCGTTTTCCTTTCTGCTAGACCACAATACGCCCCAAATGTATATTTGAGCGTGAGTTGATCAAACTGTATCAAGGAAAAAAAAAGAAAGTTGTGTTTCTATTCTTAACACAGCTATTTTTCCTGATCGACTCCGGCCTACTAATTGATTACGAATTTGTACCATAGACATAAATCAACTTTTAATTTTATTTCCTATGGGCGCCAGGATTCCTAAGAATCCGCTGAAATATGCCGCCAGCACCTCTCGCAAATTGTAAAACGAAGAAAAATAAAAAGATCCTTTTATAATATTTTTATTTTGTACGGTAATTCTACCGTAATGAGAATTAATGATTTTTTTTACGATTGTTAGCCCTGGCGTATTGAAACATATTGGCAAAGGTAACTTACACTTAAATCCTATTTCACTAAAATAAATCTAATAACAAAAATAATAACTTCTATTAATAACGCACAATAAAAAAAATGTTGATAAAAATATAACCTCTTTTATTCTAACAAAATAAAAGATTTCTAGGTTAAATATTGTTTAATATTTTGGAGAGAACACATTTAATCTAGGTGGAAAATATACAGAAAATATCAATATCATTTAAAATAAGCAAAAAGTTCTTGGTTAATTAAGAGTCTCTCATATAGAAATATAAAGTCACTATCGGGATTCTTTTTATAGCTATATTTTCACGAGTAGTTTTCAACTAGTTAACTTGGTCACAATCAGGATTATTATTCTTAACTTACCGGTAAGCTTTGTGAATTCACGAAGGTTGTAGCTAACTATGCATAGTTTTTTTGTAATAATGAGCTCGGCCGTTTGGTTCTTGCTTGTTCTTGTGGTCCATTTCCCAGTTGGTCACGAAGGCTTTTCCTGGTGTACATCATTAGGTCTGATGTTTTCAGGGGCTCCGGTTCACTGCGACATTGCCGAATTCCTTCGGTGACGAGTGATCTTGGACATATTAAATGTTATCCAAGACCAACTAGCGAAATAAAACGAACAAGACGCTCCTTCAACCGGATCCCTCCTTTTTATATCCAGTTTTAGGGCTTCTGCGCATGCTCATACCATGCCTTTCTAATCTTATACAGTTTTTTAAAATTTTAGGTACTAAAGTCTCTATTTTCTTATCAAGTTTTCAGCCATGTTTAATTAGCTAGAAATATTTTTCTTTTAGCTTATCTTTTTACTTGCTTTTGGAATTCTTTTTTGTTCTCTCCAATTACGTTATTACTAATTAAAAAAAAATATCGAAGAATAATTTAACTTTCATTGTACGCTCTTAACAAAATTTATACTAATCAAAAAAAAATCGAAATTTACTTTTTTAGCTTTTACCAAATGCCAATATATTTGTAACATATATAAATAAATGTTACAAATCATTAATTCTCATTACGGTAGAATTACCGTACAAAATAAAAATATTATAAAAGGATCTTTTTATTTTTCTTTGTTTTACAATTTGCGAGAGGTGCTGGCGGCATATTTCAGCGGATTCTTAGGAATCCTGGCGCCCATAGGAAATAAAATTAAAAGTTGATTTATGTCTATGGTACAAATTCGTAATCAATTAATAGGCCGGAGTCGATCAGGAAAAATAGCTGTGTTAAGAATAGAAATACAACTTTCTTTTTTCTTTTGATACAGCTTGATCAACTCACGCTCAAATATAAATTTGAGGCGTATAAGGGCCTAGTAAAACGGAAAACGATACAATGGCGACCCAACTCGGGCTTCGATTTAAAAACCACGACCTGAGAAAATCTAAAAACGGCATAAAATTGAGTATTTAATGTCTGTAGCCGGAAAATAAATTATGATTTTTTTGAAAAAAGAAAAAAATTATAAGAAAAAAAACTAACTAATTAAACCCAGATTATTAAAATATGAAAGAAGATATTTTTTTAATATGACTTCCAGAAAAAGAAAATATATATGTATATTTTTTTTATATATGTCTAAAAAACACGATCGTGGCTGATGTAGACGTAAGTCACAAGTATTTGACCGGGTAGGCGGTTACTGAAGAGGGGAATAACATAGCCCCGAGTCCTTATCCGCAGTATATGAACATAAGACCGTCTTTAAATGCTCGTCAGACTATTTCTAGCAGAGATCCCAATAAAGGGGAAGGCGGATCAAGTTGGACCAAGTTGCCACGGGCCTGTAAGACTCAGAACGATGAGCAACGCTCGTTTGTGCTTATAACTTGGGCTTCTTATTAGTAATAGTACACTAAAGCGGATAGGACACAGATGAATGTTGAAATATTTTCCATTCCCGCCGTGTTAGACCTAAAAGTGGGCATTAAAGCCGAACGTCGCTTGTGAATGAGTCTACACAACATATCAGCACGCTACTACACACACACACACAAAAAAAAAAAATATATGAATTTGAAAAAAACTTAAGAATAAAATTAGTGTAAACCCCTATTTTATTCTCATCTCCTGGCACTGGTGGTATTGTAACATTTATTTATATATGTTACAAATATATTGGCATTTGGTAAAAGCTAAAAAAGTAAATTTCGATTTTTTTTGATTAGTATAATTTTTGTTAAGAGCGTACAATGAAAGTTAAATTATTCTTCGATATTTTTTTTAATTAGTAATAACGTAATTGGAGAGAACAAAAAAGAATTCCAAAAGCAAGTAAAAAGATAAGCTAAAAGAAAAATATTTCTAGCTAATTAAACATGGCCGAAAACTTGATAAGAAAATAGAGACTTTAGTACCTAAAATTTTAAAAAACTGTATAAGATTAGAAAGGCATGGTACGAGCATGCGCAGAAGCCCTAAAACTGGATATAAAAAGGAGGGATCCGGTTGAAGGAGGGCTTGTTCGTTTTATTTCGCTAGTTGGTCTTGGATAACATTTAATATGTCCAAGATCACTCGTCACCGAAGGAATTCGGCAATGTCGCAGTGAACCGGAGCTCCTGAAAACATCAGACATAATGATGTACCCCAGGAAAAGCCTTCGTGACCAACTGGGAAATGGACCACAAGAACAAGCAAGAACCGAACGGCCGAGCTCATTATTACAGAAAACTATGCATAGTGCGCTACAACATTCGTGAATTCACAAAGCTTACCGGTAAGTTAAGAATAATTATCCTGATTGTGACAAAGTTAACTAGTTAAGAGCGTCGTGTAGGGAAAGAGTATACGTATAAAAGAATCCCGATAGTGACTTTATATTTCTATATGAGAGACTTGTAATTAACCAAGAACTTTTTGCTTATTTCAAATGATATTGATATTTTCTACATATTTTCCACCTAAATTAAATGTGTTCTCTCCAAAATATTAAACAATATTTAACCTAGAAATGTTTTATTTTGTTAGAATAAAAGAGATTATACTTTTATCCACTTTTTTTTTTATTGTGCGTTATTAATAGAAGTTATTATCTTTGTTATTAGATTTATTTTAGTGAAATAGGATTTAAGTGTAAGTTACCTTTGCCAATATGTTTCAATACGCCAGGGCTAACAATCAAAAAAAAATCGAAATTTACTTTTTTAGCTTTTACCAAATGCCAATATATTTGTAACATATATAAATAAATGTTACAATATTTTTTTTTTTTTTTTTGTTGATAAAAATATAATCTCTTTTATTCTAACAAAATAAAACATTTCTAGGTTAAATATTGTTTAATATTTTGGAGAGAACACATTTAATTTAGGTGGAAAATATGTAGAAAATATCAATATCATTTGAAATAAGCAAAAAGTTCTTGGTTAATTACAAGTCTCTCATATAGAAATATAAAGTCACTATCGGGATTCTTTTTATACGTATAATTTTACGGGTAGTTTTAACTAGTTAACTTTGTCACAATCAGGATAATTATTCTTAACTTACCGGTAAGCTTTGTGAATTCACGAATGTTGTAGCGCACTATGCATAGTTTTCTGTAATAATGAGCTCGGCCGTTCGGTTCTTGCTTGTTCTTGTGGTCCATTTCCCAGTTGGTCACGAAGGCTTTTCCTGGGGTACATCATTATGTCTGATGTTTTCAGGAGCTCCGGTTCACTGCGACATTGCCGAATTCCTTCGGTGACGAGTGATCTTGGACATATTAAATGTTATCCAAGACCAACTAGCGAAATAAAACAAAATCCCTCCTTTTTATATCCAGTTTTAGGGCTTCTGCGCATGCTCGTACCATGCCTTTCTAATCTTATACAGTTTTTTAAAATTTTAGGTACTAAAGTCTCTATTTTCTTATCAAGTTTTCGGCCATGTTTAATTAGCTAGAAATATTTTTCTTTTAGCTTATCTTTTTACTTGCTTTTGGAATTCTTTTTTGTTCTCTCCAATTACGTTATTACTAATTAAAAAAAAATATCGAAGAATAATTTAACTTTCATTGTACGCTCTTAACAAAATTTATACTAATCAAAAAAAAATCGAAATTTACTTTTTTAGCTTTTACCAAATGCCAATATATTTGTAACATATATAAATAAATGTTACAATACCACCAGTGCCAGGAGATGAGAATAAAATAGGGGTTTACACTAATTTTATTCTTAAGTTTTTTTCAAATTCATATATTTTTTTTTTTTTTGTGTGTGTGTAGTAGCGTGCTGATATGTTGTGTAGACTCATTCACAAGCGACGTTCGGCTTTAATGCCCACTTTTAGGTCTAACACGGCGGGAATGGAAAATATTTCAACATTCATCTGTGTCCTATCCGCTTTAGTGTACTATTACTAATAAGAAGCCCAAGTTATAAGCACAAACGAGCGTTGCTCATCGTTCTGAGTCTTACAGGCCTGTGGCAACTTGGTCCAACTTGATCCGCCTTCCCCTTTATTGGGATCTCTGCTAGAAATAGTCTGACGAGCATTTAAAGACGGTCTTATGTTCATATACTGCGGATAAGGACTCGGGGCTATGTTATTCCCCTCTTCAGTAACCGCCTACCCGGTCAAATACTTGTGACTTACGTCTACATCAGCCACGATCGTGTTTTTTAGACATATATAAAAAAAATATACATATATATTTTTTTTTTCTGGAAGTCATATTAAAAAAATATCTTCTTTCATATTTTAATAATCTGGGTTTAATTAGTTAGTTTTTTTTCTTATAATTTTTTTCTTTTTTCAAAAAAATCATAATTTATTTTCCGGCTACAGACATTAAATACTCAATTTTATGCCGTTTTTAGATTTTCTCAGGTCGTGGTTTTTAAATCGAAGCCCCACGTTGGGCGCCATTGTAACGTTTTTCCGTATTACTAGGCCCTTATACGCCTCAAATTTATATTTGAGCGTGAGTTGATCAAGCTGTATCAAAAGAAAAAAGAAAGTTGTATTTCTATTCTTAACACAGCTATTTTTCCTGATCGACTCCGGCCTATTAATTGATTACGAATTTGTACCATAGACATAAATCAACTTTTAATTTTATTTCCTATGGGCGCCAGGATTCCTAAGAATCCGCTGAAATATGCCGCCAGCACCTCTCGCAAATTGTAAAACAAAGAAAAATAAAAAGATCCTTTTATAATATTTTTATTTTGTACGGTAATTCTACCGTAATGAGAATTAATGATTTTTTTTTTTGATTGTTAGCCCTGGCGTATTGAAACATATTGGCAAAGGTAACTTACACTTAAATCCTATTTCACTAAAATAAATCTAATAACAAAGATAATAACTTCTATTAATAACGCACAATAAAAAAAAAGTGGATAAAAGTATAATCTCTTTTATTCTAACAAAATAAAACATTTCTAGGTTAAATATTGTTTAATATTTTGGAGAGAACACATTTAATTTAGGTGGAAAATATGTAGAAAATATCAATATCATTTGAAATAAGCAAAAAGTTCTTGGTTAATTACAAGTCTCTCATATAGAAATATAAAGTCACTATCGGGATTCTTTTTATACGTATAATTTTACGGGTAGTTTTAACTAGTTAACTTTGTCACAATCAGGATAATTATTCTTAACTTACCGGTAAGCTTTGTGAATTCACGAATGTTGTAGCGCACTATGCATAGTTTTCTGTAATAATGAGCTCGGCCGTTCGGTTCTTGCTTGTTCTTGTGGTCCATTTCCCAGTTGGTCACGAAGGCTTTTCCTGGGGTACATCATTATGTCTGATGTTTTCAGGAGCTCCGGTTCACTGCGACATTGCCGAATTCCTTCGGTGACGAGTGATCTTGGACATATTAAATGTTATCCAAGACCAACTAGCGAAATAAAACGAACAAGCCTCCTTCAACCGGATCCCTCCTTTTTATATCCAGTTTTAGGGCTTCTGCGCATGCTCGTACCATGCCTTTCTAATCTTATACAGTTTTTTAAAATTTTAGGTACTAAAGTCTCTATTTTCTTATCAAGTTTTCGGCCATGTTTAATTAGCTAGAAATATTTTTCTTTTAGCTTATCTTTTTACTTGCTTTTGGAATTCTTTTTTGTTCTCTCCAATTACGTTATTACTAATTAAAAAAAAATATCGAAGAATAATTTAACTTTCATTGTACGCTCTTAACAAAATTTATACTAATCAAAAAAAAATCGAAATTTACTTTTTTAGCTTTTACCAAATGCCAATATATTTGTAACATATATAAATAAATGTTACAATATATATATAAGGTTTCCTACATGTTGGTGTTTAATATAGGCTTAAAGAAATATCCTTAACATTTTATGAAGAAATTATTCATCAGAAATCAAATGTTCGTTGTGATCCCAATCAATCATTCAATTTAGAATATATATAATGTTAAACATTTATATAATTATATAGATATTGGTGTACTAGACTGGCATGGATAAGACATATATATATATTATACCGAGACAAAGTCGGTATATGTAAACACACACACACTCAAGCAATGTAAAATACTCTATTTTATTTTCTTACAACTTATGATAAAAAATATAGTTTTCTTTCCATACTTTCTAAAATACACTTGTAAAATAAAATATTAATATGTCTAATTAAATAGTTTAAGGCTTTAACATAATTTACTAAAATAATATTCTCTAAAAAATGAAAAATAATATGCCATTATAAATATCAATGAATAATTTATACTTGTATATGCCGCGGGGGTAATTAGAAAGGGATATTTTAAATTATAATTGTAGTAAAAGTAAAAGCTTATAGAAATGATTTTGAGAAAGATTAAATGCTCGACTTTTAGCTAATGTAAATTACATTGTTCTCGTAAGACACGCACACACGTATGCATCCAAGGTGTGAATGAATATAAGTTTGTTAACTGAGATTGCAATATGAGATTGCCTAAACATGAGATTGCCTTAAGCACATGGATTGAGTAGGACACGGACCCCAACGACAACTCTAAGAACATGGAACTCTGGGGGGAGATTCGATCCTCAGATAAGATCCAACCCATATAAATATCAAGCAAAATCTAGAGAAAAAAAAAATGTTAAGAGAAGTTAAGTCAAATTGTCAATTTTTTGTTCAATTTTCTCAAAATTCAATTTAATTCAAATTACTTCGTTTGTGCTATCCGTTTTCAAGATGATCGATATGAAATTAATATTTAGAGCGTCGACTGTCATGAGGGGCTAGGAAACCCTTCAGTGATTGATCGACGCTCCGCCACCAGAACATCTCCGTCGCTATGAATACTTAACAATATTACCATCTAAAATTAGTGCTCCAACCAGTTCAATAATGTTCCATGAAATACATGAATCATCCTGATTTATTACTCTCAACTTTAAAAGAAATGAACAACCTCCTTATGGAAAACATCATCTCCCATGTTCAAACCTCCACTTAATTAGAAGCAGCGGAAGAATAAGCCAAAATCCTAGGTAAACAATTTATTTTTTTTATGCTTTCATTCATTCCATACGTAAACTTTTAAAAAAGGCAATCTCATAATTAACTAACTTTGATTTCGTAAAGTAAACTATAAAATATTCCGTAATTCATTATATTTAAAACTTATTATTGTAACTTATTATTGTAATCTCAACCTTCGTAAAATCAAACACTATGAAATTCCTAAAATTTAACTCTCAGGACTTTTCAAATATGAACTTTGACCCTAATTATTATCTTATAATGTATAACACTTATCTTCAAAAAATGTAAAAAAAGGAAATTTATATTCTATCATCCATATTTTATGATATATAATATGTTCTTTTCTGTGCGAGTGCGTAAATGCGTGTGTGTGCGTGTAAATAAACTTTTAACCAATGTGCTTTTTTTTTTATATATTCAATAAATTTGTTCAGTATTTAAACAAGTCGAGCATTTCTCAAATCATTTCCTATAATTAAATCTTTATACTATTTTTCGTCTTGATTATTAATAAAGTTAGCATTTATTCATATAGTTAATTATATTACTTTATATTTATCTTTCTTAAACCTTGTTGCTTTTTAAAATGTCTTTTACAAACATCATGCCGTAAGTCACGATGTTTATTTATTTATTTATTCCGTAGTTAAGATAGATTTAAGAGTTGGGAGGGCCTATTATAAAATATAAATAAATGTCAATAAGTTGTAAATATAGCTGGAGTAAATAATTCTATCGGACGGTATGATATAGGGGATGATCTTATAAGCTTCTAATTGTTTAGAGATATAAACGAATAATCGTATTGGTCCCAAATAACCAATGACCCGGTCCAATGCTTGGACCGATTAGTTAGTTAATCAAGCGTCTTCTTCATTGGTTATCATAGCGTCTTTTACCAGAATAGTAATTTTGAAAACAATTACATCGCGACCCTGAGCGACCCTATTGGTCCATGCTGGGAGTTTGAGCTTGTGGGCGGGATTAGACTTCGAAATCGTTTTGATATGACGTAAGGTGATGCGAGAAGTTAAATTGTAATTAAATCATCGTATCTGGCGCCCCCTTGTATTGATAGTGAACAGTTATCGATAGAAGAAAATAAATAAAGCTTTACGCTATGTCATGTTTGTTTCGGAGTTCACAATCCCTATATGATCGGTTGAGTAGCCGGCCGGTTACAATATATTATGATTTTAAGCCAATAAACATCACATGATCAACATTTCTTATGCTTGCTTATAACTGTTATTAAAATGGGCAAAACTCTCCATTCAGTATTGCCACTCAGTGCAAGCCAGATTAATCAATGGATGCCAGAAGGCTTGTGCATAAAATCCCCATCTAGAGCCTATTCATCCAATATCCCCAGACTAGTTTCAGGCTTGAGACCTTGGTCAGTGAGGAGCTTGGATCTGAGAGCACTGCACCTAGATCTTAGGATTTAATGCAACCTTCCAGCAGCCACCTTTTATCTCTACTTAACTACAAAACCATGAGTCTTAAATTAAAAACACAATAATATATTCAATATTGGATGAGTAGGCACTAGATGGGGATTTTATGCATAAGCCTTCTGGCATCCAGTGGCAATACTGAATGGAGAGTTTTGCCTGTTTTAATAACAGTTATAAGCAAGCATAAGAAAGTGATCATGTGATGTTTATTGGCTTAAAACCAATCCTGCCTAATAGGATAGTGGTGGCTATGGTTATTAAAGAACCAAAGACACCAAAATGTATGGATACTGAACTGAGTTCAAACCTATATGACTATATAAGCTAATGAGCTTGGTTTGAAAATATTTATTGTGTTTTCAATTTAAGACTCATGATTTTGTCGTTAAGTAGAGGTAAAAGGTGGCTGCTGGAGGGCTACATTAGATCCTAAGGTCTAGGTGCAGTGCTCTTAGATCCAAAGCTCCTCACTGACAAAGGCCACAAGCCAGAAACTAGTCTGGGGATATTGGATGAGTAGGCACTAGATGGGGATTTTATGCACAAGCCTTCTTGCATCCATTGATTACTCTGGCTTGCACTGAGTTGCAATACTGAATGGAGAGTTTTAACTGTTTTTATATATGATTTTGTCATAATTAAGGATAAAGTCCAATGACAACCTCACTGATTTTAGCTGATTTACAGCTCAAGCATATTTTAAAATATTATGATGATTACTTGCACAAAACTTATGATTCCTGCAATAAGAAATTTGATGGCTACTTCCTCTAAGGTAATTATCAGACCATTGAATAGTTCAATAGATTTTATTGTTATCTAGTGAGGAAATAAATTATCTGTTATTTCAATTATTCCTCAAAGTTTGAGGCTCAGTAATAAAAATTCTGAATTTGTAGATATTTTCATTAAGATACTTACATGTGAATTTCACACTAGCATATTTCAGCAAGATATTGATTCAGTAGCGAAGTTTATTGGTGCAGTAATCACAACAGTTTGCATTTCTGGTTCAGAAGCAGGAGTTGCAAGTGTATTTGGTCACTTAATTATTTGTTTTGCAAGAAATTGATCATTGATACAACTATTGTTTATGCTATTTTAAATTTTACTTTGTCTGAAGCTATGGGTTGTTTTGCCTGATAACTTTTTTGCTGTTTCATTTTAGGCCCAAATTATGGTCTAAATTTTAAATATATATATACACATAAAATATAGAGATCATTTTAGTGATCAAAAATAATTTCAAATTGTCTAATTTTATGAGTAAAAATTGGGATTGTAGAAAATGTGATTTTTTTTTCTTTTTACAAAAACAAAAAACAAAAAAAAAGAACCTCATACAAATCTGAATGTATTGGAAAATTCCTACAGAGTTAAAAGTAAATATACAGCAATATTTGCTAGATAACTGAAATAAAATTATTTTATTGCAATTTTTTCTGATAATTTATTTTATTTTGAAGATGAAAAAAAAAGTACTATTTTCTATTTTAATATGAAATGAGCACTGATTATATGTGTGTGGAGATGATCTGGACCAACTGATGAATGTTGCTACAGCATGAAATCCGTATATTGGAGATCATTTATTTTTTTCACATTGGTTGTATAAGATAGAATGGATAGCTGTAGAGAGTTTGAAAATCTGAGTTCAAATACCTTCTAATTACATTTTTTTCAATATAGGCAATATACTTGCATCTAAATGTTACATATTTAGCCTGTATTTTGCCCATTTCTCTTCTGTGTATTTAAATGGACATATTAGTGTTCTATATATGAGGAGTCAGAGTGACTTAAAATCAACATGGGTATGATAGTAATATTGACATCTACAAGGACTTTGAGCATTTTATTATCAGATTTTCAATGATATAGATGGCTGAAGAATTGGAGAGTGGAGAAGATTGAAGGCTTTACATTAAAGTTTGTAGATGGGCTGACTGATGAGTGCTGGTTTAGCATGAAATATGTATATTGGAGACTATTTATCTTTTTCACATGTATGTGGGCATGGGTATAGTTTGTATAAGATGGAGTAGATAGTTGTAAAGAGCTTGAAAGTCTGAGTTCAAATACCATCTAATTATAAAAAAAATTGTAAAATTATACAAATATTTATAGCATCTTAGTCCTGTAAATCATTTATTAGGATTTTCAAAACAATGAATGTTGTATGTTTTCCTGAAGGTATGTGATGATGGTGTTTTAGTTGTATTTATATACTGGACTATTTCCATCATCTAATATGTGTATTGAATGTCTTTAGAAAAATTTAACTTTATTTAAATATTCCAAATACATTCAATTGTTAATAATAGCACATAGGTTAGTATATGCACAATTTTTCGAGAGATATTTTTCTCCCCTTTTCTTCAAATATTGCTGGCCTGATCAATTACAATACTAGCACGGGAATCGAACCTGGACTCTTAGATTCTTGAGTATTGAGTTTTAAGGTAACACTCTAACCGATTTATCCTGCAGTAGAAACTTCATATACTTATCTACAAGGTTCCTTCTGATTTCTCCCCTTTTTCCTAAGAGCAAAGTTGATTAGTGGTTTCATAGTCATATTAGGTTGACTTATGGGATTATTTGCCATTGGCATGTGAGCAGCTTCTTTACATTTTTTTCAAAGAAATTGCTCACCGACAATGGCAAACAATCCCATAAGTCAACCTAGTATGACTATACATAATGTATGGAAATTGCTAGTCAACTTTGCTCTTAGGAAAAAGTGAAGAAATCAGGAGGAACCTCATAGATAAGTATTTGAAAAATCTACTGATTGTTGCCTTTGGCAGGATGGCTCAGTTGGTTAGAGCGTTACCTTAAAATTCAATACTCAAGAATCTAAGGATCCAAGTTTGATTCTCATGCTAATACTGTCACTGGTTAGGCCAGCAATATCTGAAGAAGAGGGGAGAATAATATCTCTCGAAACATTATGCATATACTAACCTGTGTGCTATTACTAACACTTGAATATATTTGAAATATTTAAAGAGTTAAATTTTTCTAAAGACATTCAGTACTCATATAGACAATGGAAATAGTCCCATATATAAATACAATGAATATTGTATGCTTACATAATTAAATATCACATTTTAAAAAATTTCATTATAATGTATTTTATATATAATTTTTTTCAATTTAAGTTTTTTCACAATGATAATTTTTCAGTTGTAATTTTTGTCAGATAATAAAAATAAAGTATTAATTATGATTTTTATTCTTAACAAAAAAAAAAAAGAGAAAGTTTTAAAATTTTATAGGACATTTATATTCATAATTAATTTATTACTTATTATTGTTGTATGACTATTTTTTTCCTCTTTATTCTTACCTCATTTTCTCCTGTTTAGTTGGATTACATTATGCTCACTGGTGACTTGCCAGCACATGATATTTGGAATCAAACCAAAAAACATCAGATCAAAGTTTTGAAGTTGGTGACAAAGCTTTTGATTCAGTATTTTCCTAAAACTCCTATTTATCCAGCACTGGGAAACCATGAAAGTTCTCCTGTCAATAGGTAAGCAAAATCATGTCTATATATAAGATTACTCAGAAATTTACTTTGAAAGCAATAAATTTAATTGGTTGATTGACTCTGGTATCTGTTAAATATGAAAATAATACTTTAAAAACAATATATTCAGTTTGGATGGTACAGAATTTGATGGATATGTTAGTCATTTGTTAACATGAATTTTTTTGTTTTTGTATACACATAGATATGAAATGTTGTATATAATTATATATCATCAATAGCAGCAGCCATTTACAAAAAAAAAGGTATGGTCATTTTTAACTTCAAGAAAAAAATAATATACTAAAGATGAGTTTGTGACTATTGCAGAAATCAGTTGATGAAATATAAATACATCCATATCTAAAACACTTTGGTCCATTATCTATTTGTTTAGTATTTTATGATGCCGTCTTTTAATTTCTTTTTCAGGAAACTTTTCTGAAAGATTTCTATACATTGTTTAATTTTAGCTCTTCATTATATTCTATTTTCAGTACATCTTTCCAATGAAAGGAATCAGTATTGCATTTCTTTAGAATGTCTTATAATATAAATGGAGTCTGTCTTTTCCATGGAAACCATTTTCAAGTTATTTTTAAAATACATTTCTGCAAAGTCTTGTGTTGAGCATTCATTTCACATGCCATATTCAATGAAGAATCGGATTTTATAATAGTAGACTCTACGGTGTCATATCATTATACTTTTATCTTTAATGAAATTTTTCTGTTGGTTTTATGTGTTATATTATTAAGAGATCCAAGTCTTACTTCCATACAATAATTTAGGTAAATAATAGTTCTATATATAATTGATTTAGATGAAGTACTTATATCACTGTTATGAAATACCCTATCTTTTAATTGTTAAAAGCAATAGCAGCATAAATTGGAATTTGTACTGATCCTCAACATCAAAATCCATCTATCTACTTAAAAATCTACTTAGATATTTAAAGTGGCTCTCATTTTAAGGGGATATCATTCTTTAGATTGTCTTTAGAATTGGCAGCGATAGTATAATCATCATCACATTTTAAATCCAGAAACCAAGAAGATGAAGTTCTTGTTTTTGCTTTTAATTGATTCAAAATTCCATTATCAAATCAGTATCACAATTTGTACCCTAATTCTATAAATATTTCCAAAATCATTGTTATAGAAATCAAAAATGATACTGAAGTTAGTACACAGCCTTATTTAATACCATTTCTTAATTTCAGATGTCTCAGATTTTCCACAAGTAGCAATAATACTCCTCTCATTTTCCACTGTGAATAAACTTTGATTGATACCCAATGTTTTTCAATAATGCCCATAAACTTGCATAATTAATTGAATCAGATGCTTTGACCAAGTCAGTAAAAACAATATATAAATAACTTTTTTATTCTTGCCATTTTTTTTTGCATTTTCTTGGTAATATGAATCATGATTGTAGAGTGTCTTGATGTTTTTTTAAACTACACTTAGTTTCTTATAACCATTAATTTTTTATTGGAAGCAATCTATTTAACAAAATCCTGAAAGTGCCCTTTCTGTAATAGATAATGAGATATTCCATGGTAAATAGTGCAGTCTTGTTTATTTTAATTTTTAAAAATTGGAACAATAGAATCATCTTTAAGATGAGACAACACAACTATAATTTTTAAAAATTCTAATAAATTTTGAAGCCATCATATCTCATCATATCTCAAAACTTCCCAGGTCTCTTATCAAAATCATTGCCTTTCCATTTTAAGATTATAATGAACTGTTTTAACTTTACTAAATTAGATGTCTTAGTCCAAATCTTAATGAATAAATAAAATGGATATATCTTTAAAAGCATCGATTCAGTTCTTGTATTGTTATTCAAAAGACGACCAAATTATTCCTTTCATTCATTCAAAATATCATTGGCATCATAAAAGAGAATGCCACTGATGGATTGAATAAGATTACGATATTGTTTTTCATATTTATGTGTTACTTTCAGTGCATCAAAAAAAAATTCTAAAGTTATTATGACTAGTGTATGTCTGTACCTCTTTTGCAGTTTTAATCCACCAATCATTTTTAAACTTTTTTCATCAGTCATTGACCTCTTAAATTTCTTTATTGCATTATGAAGCTCCATATTAAACCTATGACTGTGAAGCAAAGAGAATTAAATTATCTTGCTTACATTAATAATCAGAAAAATATAAATTAGTAATTTAGTATTTAATAGTTATTGAAATTTAGCTTTAATATTAGTAGATGTTTCTAAAAAATAAACATCAACTTTTTTGAAAATAAAGAATGGAATAAGATGATTTTAAAACAATTATCTTTTGGTTTTGAAGCACAATAGTTTATGAACTGTCCAATCTATTGAACTTGGAAGTGCTGTTATAATCTGAACTTTTCTTGTATTCTGACTTCCAACTATAATGTAAGCGATTAAATGTTATTGTTTTGAATATCGATGCATCCATTTTCTTGTAGTGTGATTTTTCTGCTTAAACAAAGAGCTTGCAATAATCAATCTATATTTTATGCAAAAATTCAAAAACAGCAGACTATTTGAATTTACAGCACCAATACTATTACTTTCAATAATATTTAACTCGTAAAGTTTCCTGTTTGCACAACATGTGCAAGTCTCCAAGAACAAAAATTTAATCTTTTAATGGTACTGATGTAATAATGCTTTTCAGTGAAAAAGTTTTTTTTTCTGAATATTCTTAATTTATAGTTGGAGCATATGCTCTAACAAAATAAACACTAATACTATTGCACAAATTAATTTTCTGTACCATTAATCTTTTATTGATATATATAAGAATTCATTGAACAGAAGATACCAAATTAGATTTTATAACAAATCCAATACTATGCACCTTTCCTTCCAAAAGAAAATTTGTAGCCATCTATCTGTTATTTGAATTTTTTTTCTTTGGAAGATGAGTTTTATTAAAAGCAGCTATTTAAATCTTGAAAATACTTTAGCTACAAATACTGTACACTTCATTCAGATTTTGAAGAGTTTGCATTATATAAAGGTCATGCATTCCATAGCTTTAAGAAGTAGTTTACCAGGCTTAGCCAGTCTATAGGTTATTTTTAGCTGATCTTTGTTAGGTCTTCAAAATATGCAATCTTTGCTGAGTATTGTAATAAATTTGCCCTTGTCATTACTGTCTTAATTATTGAGGGCTTGCGTTAAAAAAAAGGGAGGGGGGTTGGAGTTATAATTGCTATGTGTTTAATTAAAGGATGGAAAATTTAATTGCACAAATATACAATCTCATTTTCACAATTAGTGTAGAAAGATGACTGATGATATGAGAGACTCATGACCAACTGGACCTACACTACTTTGAGTGACTGAAATTATAAGACAAAAGTCTATATCAAAAACATTCTATAGTCTTTGATAAATTAATCAGGTATTGTTTCTACATTATTTACAGTTAGACTTGTATTTTAAAGTCATTTTATTATTTAGTAGTTTGAGTAATATATCTGATGGGTGTGCATATATATGTATTATAAATTATAAATGTAAAGTTTTAGGACAGTGATTTTCAAACTTATTTTAGAATACATCAGCCAATATCCACAAAACATATTCATTAGTCAGAAGTACATCATATGATTATATCATCATTTATTAATAGCCAGTTATAAATGCTATTCTAATTTCAGATAGAAATAAGGATTTTTAATAAAATGGGTCAAATAAACAAAAACTTATTTCAGTATACTTTTTAATCACATATGTATCTCAAGAAAATATCCCTTTCTTATTCAAGACTATTAAAACTTATCTTTCTATTATGGTATTTGCATAAAAATAAAGCTTAATGGAGCAGTTATAAACTTTTAAAAATAAATTATTTTTTTGCTAAATAAATAAGGGGGAGGGTATTGAAGTCTTCCTTTAAGTAAATATAAGATGGTCATTATATATTTTTTTGCAGTTATATGATATTAATATCAAAAGTATTCCGTATACTTAATTTAATGGTGTAGCAACAAACTTGAAAATTAAAATAATATGTGCCCAACTTTCATCCAGGAATTTAAGGGAGATTTGGACACAAAAAATTTTGCGTATTTTTAATACTCCAGAAAATAGTGAACTATCAAATTGAAAGAATAAAAGTAAACAATTGCATGGTAATAAATACATAAGTATTTATATAGTGGAATCTGTTGTAACAAATTAATTGGTTCCAGAATGCCATTCATTATATCATTCATTTATTGTAGCTTTTTATTAAAATACACGTACAGTATTTAAATTCCAAGCTCACGTCCTTTACCAAAGCTATGATCCAAAACAATTAATTTTAAACAGGAAAAATCAAAAATATAAATATCAAAATAATGAAAACAAAAATTTATCTTTTAAAAATATAAAATTAAAATGCAAGCAAATTAATATATCATAATAAAAATTAACAGATTATTGATTTCAAACTATCTGCATTAGTAGCATCATCATGTCTTATAATAGTATGTAATTCTTTGCTGGCAATAAATTCCTCTGCAGGAACAGGGTTTCTACTAGGAGACTTAAACAATTGCTTGATCGTTTTCACAAATGATACCTCAATGATGCTATCATCTGCCATTTGTTTTTGATTAATCTACATTAGCAAAGAGTTTCACTTTGTTTTGTAATTTTATTGCTCAAGATGAAAATCCTTTTTATTATCTTTGCACTTTATATTTTATTATCTTTGCATTTTATAATTTATAATTTTTTTTAAATAGTGTAAAACATTGATTTTAACCATATCATATTCAGAACTTAAATTGCTGATCATTTCATTTCAGTACTAATCAAGGTTTTGACACTATTTTTTAAAAATTGATATTTGTATATGCATGAAAAGAATTTTAAAAAAAATTAATAAGGTTGAATGAATTGCAAGAGAAAAACTGAAAGCAAATAAGTTCATAAACTATATAAATATATCTGACACTTCATTCAAAGCTGAAATGCTTTGAAAAGTCTTATAAACTGGTGGTTACTGTATCAGCCAATAACACTTATTGTTTAATGATTTTATATTTGGTGCTTATATTTCCACCATTTTATTATTCTTTCATTTTGAAAGTAATTTATTTTAATATCAGTATTATTAGCTTTCAAATTCTGCCTTTTAAGATTCATGGCTAAAATTATTACAGTATGTGCATATAGGAGAATACTTTCAGAGAAATATGTATATATTTTTACCATTAGAAATAAAAAGTAGTAAGCAAACCAAATTGATAAATAAATTTAGCACTTAAATTTCTGCATATATACATATGAAAATTTTTTTTATCATTGTTAGTCTGATTTCATTTCAGCTTTTATATAGCTGAAATTATTATAATAAAAGAAAAATATGCACAAAATATTTTTATTGGTTGAGAAAGGAACAAATAAACAAATTAAATTGACAGCTAAGCTTTACGAAGCAAAGTTGCTTCTTATTTTAATGTTCATTGTGAATATTTGCATTTGTTATATAATTTTAATTTAAGCCGAAAAAGTATTTGTTGTAATATAAGTTCTTTGTTGCACCAGATCTCACTGTATATGTGTATAATATAACCAGTCAAAAAAAACAGAGGCAGAACTCTCTGGATGCCTCTGTGATAACAGGTTGGGTAAGCAAAGGGAGTGGTGATCATATGATGTTCAGTTAAAAAAAAAAAAGAATTAAGAAATATAAGCAATTATTAATTATCAAAATAATTTTAAACATGCCCATTTATATTCTCTAGCAGATTGAAGCTTTTGAAAAACATTATAATCAATTATTATTTTTTATATATATATATATTTTTCTATTTTTGAATAATTATTGTTTTTATTAGGTGCCATCAAATATGGATAGTGTTCTTTGACAACAGTCTTTCATGTTTGTTTTTTAGGTTTTTCAAAGGTACATGCATTATTGCAGTGACACATTCTAACTCTCATTTTACTGATTGTGCTCTTACTTCATTTTCAACTTTCTGAGTATTATATATTTTTCTAATGAATTCAGGACTAATCTGGTCAAATACTTAGTAGAATTTTTTCCTTATTGTCTGTGGTATTCTCAAAAGTCTTCATTAATATTATAGTTTAGAAACAATATCTCTTCAACATATGATTAATATTGTCACAGTTAATCACTATATAAATATTAGTTATGATTGATGATAATAATTATATCAGTGTAATGCAAATTTTAATTTTTTTAAAGCAGATTCTGATAATAGTTTTGTCTTTTCAGCTTTTTAAATATATGTTTACAGCTTAAGGCAAATTTACCATCTTCTCTAGTTTAAGCTCTTGCAAATGGTTGACTTACTGTAATGATTGTGTTTGCAAATAAAATAATATTGATAATATACAAAGATTTTATAGATATAAATGATTATAGAAAAAATTTCATTTAATTTGTAATCTATTATTACTGTTATATATGTATTATAATCAATGCAATATCAATAGTTTTTTAATGAGAAACCAATATTTAAATCATTAGTAAACCCATTTAATTTGGAAGAAAATGAAAGTGGCTTACAAATGTATTGATTTCAATTTAAAATTTTTTAGATGTTATATTATTCATTTTACATCTATTTAAAATGATATTAAATTTATACATATATTATTTTAGTTTCCCACCCCCTTACATCAGAGGTAATATGTCAATAGATTGGCTTTATAATGCTTTGGTGAAAACTTGGACAACATGGCTGCCCAATTCAACTATTAACTCAATTAAAATGTAAGTATATTTTTATTTTAACCAATTTGTTAATAAACTTTCTTATTAAATAATTTTAAAAAAGTAATACCACTTTTTTTAAAAAAAAATTAGTAAAATTTGTAAAATTATTTTATGATTTTTTAAAAACTCTTCCAATTCTTATAAGCAGTGGCATAGCTATCATGAAGTAAGCCAATGTAATGTGTATCAGCTCCTGGGTCTTAAAAGCCCTTTTGTTATATATATGTTGTAATGGTCCGGTCAATGACGTGGAAAGAGAAGGTCGCATCTGACTACGATTGGACCTAGGGTCTTCATGCAGGATGCTGGAGATGATGCGATGAAATACATGACTCATGATTGCATCTATCTTCAATAGACTAATCTAAGACTTATCTATCAAATTTACTTGTAATTTAAGTCAGTTCATCCACATCTCACTATTCTCTTTTGGATCCGTTGCATCAGTGTTCGAACTCAGGAAGAATTCACATTTGACTCTTTTAACAGGGATGTAGTTACACATACTCATGGTCAGATCAGCTTACCCAAGTCAGCATTCATAAATGACCCTTATCTAAGAACTTTCTATTGTAGAGATAATATAATAATATAGGTATATGTGTATATATAGATATGGTGTTGGCTTTATAAGGGAATGCAAAGGCTTATTCAATAAATTAGAGAGACTTTATCTATTTGACAAAATCTACAACATTTATTTATAAAAATAAACTATAAGTAAACAGTAAATAAACTTGAACAAATTAAAGAGATATTAAAAAGATTTACAAATGGATATGAGATTATATATACATATTTACAGCTTAAATGCCTGTAATGAGCATCTCTAATTAAAATAATACTATTGGCTTAATTATCCCCATAACTAATTAACTAAAATTAATTTTAATATGTAACCTCAACATTGATTCGACTCATGGCTCAAGTTATAGTGATTTAACTTGCCTAGAGACCGCCCCTATCATTTATCACATAATAATAAAGAAACATTATTAAATATGATAGCATAGCAGATTTATCCAGGAAGTTAATCATTTATACAGAAATACTTAAATAACTATTATTAGTAAAACAAATAATATATAATGCAACTTTGCTTTCATAAGTATGTGTCATTAATGTCAAAAAAAAAAAAAAAATTCTTACCCTCAAATTTTAAGTATATGGTCGCGAACAACGTTCAAGCGCTCGGGACAGGAAATTGAATCTATGTTTTATTTTTAAAAAAAGAATTTGGTCTAAATTGAACCCCCCCCCCCCCATCACTCTCCTCACGTTTTGTTAAGTTGAATTCTCCCAAAATGTTGAATCTTAATAATAAACATTTCCACAAGATAAGAATGAAATAATAATAATTTTTTTTAAAAAAAAATAATACATTCACAAGAAAAATATTCATAATGCAGAACATAATATTTCATGAATCATTTAGGAATCGATCATCAGGCTCATTTTATTAAAGTTTTTCACATTTTATAGTTCATACAGTTTACGTGTACTTCTCTCTCCATAGTGTAAATCATTCACTGTTGCTGTTGTGTAACGCGCTGTGGACAATTCTGCCTTGATGGATTCTGGTTTTCTCTCATTCCTTTTTTAACCATTCCATGCTGTATGAAGTAAGTATGTCAGATGCTATAAATGTAGAGATATGACTATATACTTTCCATGGTTATGGGATTGACGCTCTATCCCACGACGATCGACTGCTCTAGTAAAAACCCATTGTGCTGGCTTCTTATATATTAAAATTTAAGTTCAAATACGGCTTGAAGTCAAAAGAAATATCTTTTTTTTAAACGCGATAAAATTTGCTTGTTTTAGCGTCTTATCGTATTAGCTATACATATACGTATTCCACAGGTTTCTTTAGAAGTTTGAAATGATTTCTGCTACAATCACTGACCGCTTAATTTTATATGTGTAATTTATTTATCTGCAAAATCTTTAGTTTGTTTTTCGAAATCCTGTGACAAATTTGTTTTACAAAGTTAAATAGAAAAAAAGATTTCAAACTACAGTTTCCATGTTGAACCAAAATGCTTGTCAATATCTTTTTTTTTTTTTAAGTTAACTTTTCATAGCAACTTTATTCTCCATGTGTCTATTATTGTGTTTATTCATGTATCACGATTATTGATTCCTGAAGTTAAATAAATTATGCTTTATTACTTCATTCTTATTTGGGTAGTTTAGTGTAACTATTGACCTTTGTTCGTTACCATGATAAGTTTGTCATCGTTTAAGTCATTGTTTAGTGTTTGCCAATGATGTAAAAATATATAACACGAAATAATTAACATCACACCTATATGTTTGTACAATATTTTTTAGTGTTTATTTTGAATTATTTAACACTTAATATTCAATTCACTTCACGTATATATATGTGTAAAATATAGTAATATACGGTTTGAAGTTCAATCATGTAATAATCATTTAAATTATGTCTATATACCTATGTTATCAACATTATTTTTTAATCCTATCAGATATAAATCCTAATTAATGTTTAGTTCAACATTTCCGATGGCTAAGGTCAGTGTGAGTGCGATTTCAAGCTATCCTCACAATATATATATATGTGTATATTCCAAAAGATATTATGTAATATATTATAAGTATTAAATATTTTTTAAAAATTGTACTTATAGCCTCAAAATTCTTGGTTTGTCATTGTTTATAGTTAAAATTCTAACTGTACAGTTTTTTCAACTCATATTATAAATTATAAGTATGGAGAAAGTGAATTATTACTTTGGAAACTTTTTTTTTTTTTTTTTTTAAAGCTGTTTTGAGTTTTTGTGAGGGATATCAAAACAAAACAAAGATCCTTCTAGTTTATATTTAATTTATATTGGCCACAGTAATCCATTTCAATCACTCCACTTGAGGTACAGCGATGTAAGCATGAGTGATTAATGGATGCCAGATGATTATGTTGTAACAATAGTGTTTTAGTCTTTCTCAGCAGGAAGCACAATTTTTCTCTATAGTCATTCAGCAGCCTACTTTTATTCCTATCACACAAGTCAGGCTAATGGCATAAAATTTAAATGGTATTTATATAATTATTTTTTTTATAAGTATTATTTTACTTATAAAAAATGCTAATTACTTATATATATACATATAATATAGGAATAATAATTAAATTCTCAAAATGATTATAAAAGCAATAGCTAATAAATTATATATGTCTTGACATACATTAACAAATATCTATATATATCTGAATTTGGTCTGGCAACTGCACATAAATGTTTTGGAGTCACATTTGATCATTAAAGCAGCATTTGAGTAACAAAATTGTTTTTAGAATATTCAGATGAAAAAAGCATGAACAATCTACCAAATATGCAAAATTAATTTTACTTTAAAGATATGGATTTTTTACTTTTGGTACAATCATGTCTGAATGGAATGTATTATTAAAAAAAGGAATTTTATGGCACAACTTTTGATTTTATATTTTTTCATTTTATTTATGGTTTTATAGTATATATTATACATTTATTTTCTGATTTTATATAATGCTTTTTTATTTATTATATTTTTTTAGGGGTGCTTATTATTCAGTTTTGGTTCAACCAGGATTCCGTATTATATCCATTAATATGAATTATTGCAACAATTTAAATTTGTAAGTTATTATTTTAGTTGATACATTTCTTATAGATTTTTCTATTAATTTTTATATATATTGTGACAGGATGCATTCCTGTCAAGTTAATGATTGATGTCTTTTTTTTACAAAAAGAATATTTTCAAAAGAAGATAAAGATTATGCGCATATATATTAAATTTATTACAAATTAAAACCGGTAATTATTATTTCTTTTGATGTATTAAGCTGTAGCTCATATTTTTTTAAGTTTTAGTTTAGGGATGCCCTTTATGTGTTTTCTTTGGTTTATTAACCTATAGCTCATATTGTTTAAGTTTTAGTTTAGGAATACCCTTTATGTGTGTGCGCATAGGAGATAAAAAGTTATATGTACATGCATACACACAAGTTTGGGTTAATTATTTATAAATCTAATTATTTTATAATCATCTAAAATGAAATAATATTAATTTCATCCTACTTGGTTTTCAATAGTTTGTAAAAATAAATTAATAAAAAAAAATGTTTTGTTGCATATCTAATTAATAAAAGAATAAAGAATTGTGATTGGCAAGTATATCAAAATTGTTCTAGGGTGAGTATATTTTGCTTTGGTCAGAAAAGAAAAATGTCCAAAAAGAGATTGTTTTTTAAATAATAACTTCTTTTAAAAAATTTTTTTTGAAACTTTCTATCAATTCAGTTAATAATTAATGTACTATGTTAATTACAAAAAAAAATGTATAAATTGTTACTCTGTGTGGAAAGAAGAAATCTATTATTGTTTTAGGAAGAAAATATCTAGAAAAATTGTCATATGTGTAGAAGAGTTCCTCCCTTAAAAAACTAATTTATTAAAGGAAAGCTATACATTCAGTATGTAAGAACATAATTGGATGATTTGAATTCCATTATAATCTTTAAAATCAAAGAAGGAATGCCATTTAAATTTGTGTAACTCATTTTTGGATTTATTTAAAAGAGAACATGCCATGCCTTATGCTTAAAATCAAATATTCTAACTTGTTGTATATCACACTATAATAATAATATAAGCCAAAAAAGTTTACATTAGAGTACAGTAGAGATAAAAAAGTAGTGAAATAAAAGAACTTTTTATTGATTATTTAAATAATATTTTGACTTGAATTATAATTTTATTGGAAAAAATATTTCAATGCCAGCTGTCTACATTAAAAATCTTGATAATCCACTGGATAATTTTAAAACAATATTGACTGATTAAATAGGATTTGTTAAATTATAGCCTTACGTTCATCATCTTGTAAAATAATTAAGTAATTTATAGTTATATGTTTGTGTTATTTACAAAAATGATAGCCAAATGAATAAGGGGAATATTAATGATATTTTTGTATTTATATTTAAAGGGAAGATTGTATATTCAAGAGTTAAGTATTAAAATATGCATGCATATATATGAGATTTTAATATTAACTAAATTAATATTTTCTTAACCTAATAACTTATGTGTATATACAAGCTATAAGTTTATTTATTTATTTGTATATAGGAAGGAATAAAGTAATTTCTTTCAGATTATGATTATTATTGGCACTAGTTTTTTCTTTTTTTAAAGTATGAATAACATCATTATGTAAGGCTATTCCTGGAAATGCTAACTATAGAATTATTTTTATCAGTTTTTTTAATTAACTGGTTGGATTATTAAAAAAATTTGCATTTGAAAGAGATTTAAGCCTAGCTTCTCATTTTAATACGTGCTTGTACTACAAAAATAATCTTTGATATATCTTAATTAATTTCAACAATTTCTATCTAACTATTTTAAGATTTTAATACTTATTGGATTTTATGTATTAAAATATTTATCTTTGTTTTTTGGATCAAGATAGTAATATCTTTTGTGTAATTTTAAATTGAAGTTGAAACTAAAGATTTAATTTATGAAACAGTAATTGCAAAGCTAAAAATCTTATTTATTATTTTTAGTAAGTCTTGTGCAGTGAAAAAGACAATCACATTCTTTTATATTTTTCAAAGCAACTGCTAATGTCTTGAATTTACATTTCTTCTAATTATTTATTGGATTCTTGTACATTTATAAATTTACACTTTATTATTAAATTTATTTTGTTATTATTAAAAATTGTTGATATTGTCTTTCATGTTTCAATTAATTTTTGAGATTTCACTTGTCTATGAGAGTTTTATGTATTGGTTTGACTATCACTATGATTATATAAAACAAAAGTTGTTAAATTTCATTCCTGAAATATAGTTAAGCACATAGGTCAAGCAATAATAATAATATTCGACTAACTTATAAGAATATTATATATAGCTGAATTACTTGTAAGATGGAACCAAACAAAAAAAAAAAAAAAATGAAAATAATATGTTTAGAAAATGAACTCAAAAACAATACATTTAACAATCAAATCAATGCATAATGATTCTAAAACAAATGCATTCAATAAGTTTGACCAATCCAAGCATTCCATAAGAATTAAATTACAAAAGCAATCTCTGGATTGAATATAAAAAAGGATTTAACAAATACAACTAAAAAGTAAGCCATTTAATCCATAAGAAAGTAATTAATGACAATAAATTCATAAAAAATAAAATTTCAAAAATATATTCATGTACAAGAAAAATAGAAAAATGAACAGTGTAAAAAAATACATAGTCAAAAACATAGACAAATATATAAGTATTTAACAAGCACAATAATATAAAAAATAAAACATAAAATTCATAAGTAAATAATTGACAATAATTTCTAAAAAGGTGCTATATATGAGGAAAATGAAAAACATGGATGCTATAAAAAGTTCACAGGTGAAAATATACATTTATAACAATTGGGTATTAAGTTTAACCATAGAAGGAAATAATAAGACAAAAATATGTACTTTTATAACTGAAATTGTATTTTTTATGGTATCCATGTTTTTCATTTTTCTTATATACAAATACTTTTTTGGAATTTTAATTTTTCAAGAATTTATTATTATTAATTATTTTTTTATGGATTACACTACTTACTTTTTGTAATGTGATTGTTAAATACTTAAATTGTCATAAATATTCATTTTCATTTGTGTATTTTTTATGGTATCAGCACTTCATTTTTCATTACGTGAATAAACTTTTGGACAGCTTTTGGACTTTAATTTTATATGAATTACCTTCAATTATTTTTTATACATATTAAATGACCAATCCTTATTTATTTATTGGTTTGTAATGTAATTTCTTATGGTGTTGGATTATGATTTAAAAAAGAAATTTTTGAGTCATGAATTAGTTGTTGAAATTCGACTTAGTATCTTTTTATGCAATATTTGTGAAGACAATTTGTCTTTTGATATCTGGTGGAGAATTATATGAACGGATAAGAAGCTACTGCAATAAAATGGACTGAATGTATCATCAGTATTTCTCATGGTTACATTTTGAAAATTTTCTGAGAATATGTTTTTTATTCAGGAATAGAATATGCTAGTGCTAAAAGACCTTTAGAATATTTATATTATAACTTTGAGTAATGTTAACCAGCTTACCAATGAAGTTGTTTTTCTAAATTGTGCAGTTCTAATGTTTCATGAATTGGAAAATAAATTAGGCTATGGTTCAAGATCAATCCTAGTCACATATTTCAATTGATTGCTGCAAATTATATTCAATTTATAACAAAATGAATGGTACTTTTTTTACTTTATAAATTTTTTATATGTTTATTTTGAGGTATTTTTACTTTTGATAAGGATTTTATTTTATAAGGAAATGGCAATATCATCAGCTTAGATAATGTTTTCAAAATTTGTTTCTAGAAAAATACATTTATTAAAATTTTGTTTTTGCTATTATGATATTTAAATTAGAGCAGTTAAGTGCTCTCTATAAAGCTCATTGTGAAAGAATATATTCATTAATATATAATAAGCTAACTTCTGGATTGTAAATTATATCAAAAAACAAACTTCTCATTTGCTAATTTCAGAAAAATTCGCTTTACCAATTATGACAAATTCTTACACATTATTAACAATAAATTAGAATAGGCTAAAATTTTATTTTACGTACAACCGATTTTGTTTTTATTTAAAATTGTGAAAGTTGAAATATATACAGTTACCAAATTTGATGATAATGACAAAACATCACATAAATTTTATTACTTATATTTAATATATAATTTGGGAGTAATACTCTTGACTCAGCTCCAGAGCCATCTTTTGTTAGCTTGTTTAATAAATAAATATAAGATTGTAGCATTATTATATTCATATGAATGATTTCTGGTTTATGGCTTTCATCAGTGAAGATTTCGTTGATATAATGTATTTCACTTTCTTCATTTATCTTTTTTATGCTATCAGTTTGAAATTCCTAAATATGATTTTATTTGGTACCCAAGATAGCATGC
This sequence comes from Epiperipatus broadwayi, assembly GCA_028023455.1. Lineage (NCBI taxonomy): Eukaryota > Metazoa > Onychophora > Udeonychophora > Euonychophora > Peripatidae > Epiperipatus > Epiperipatus broadwayi. The sequence continues at coordinate 4,296,900 of JAQFVV010006226.1, read as the reverse complement.
TTGTATAGTTATAAAGATATGAACAAACAAACTTTCAATAGTTGCCATTCTAACTTGAAAACAATCTATTAAATTGTTTCTTTTTTGCTGAAATATTGATTAAATATTGTTGTAATGCTAATATTTCTGGAATTACAGTATGCTGATGATTGTGCTATTTTTTCTCATTCAAAAGATAATTTACTGAGTGTTTTTAATGTTTTGAATGCATTATATAAAGAATTTGAAATATTAATTAATGTTCAAAAACTCAAGTTTTTATCCACTAATGACCTGTTTAAATACTTTAATACTTTTATAAGTAGAAAAGTGAGCTTAGATGTTGAAATGCAGAACAGATACCAATGTGCTATTGCGACTTTTAACAAGTTAAAAGATAATATTTCATCACAGGGAAATACTATTGCAAGTAAATTAGTCATATATAGAGCTGTTATTTTATCTAATTTATTGTATGGAAGTGAAACCTATTACCCAATTGGTACAATATAATGGCATTAAAAAAGTCTCATTTAAGAATGCTCTGTAAAATTTAAAAAATATAATGGCAAGATCATAAAATAAACCAATATTATTTTCGGTTTGCTGGATGTGATACTATTGATTTCAGTATTATAAAATCATCCTTCCATTGAATTGGATATTTAAAACTAATGAATGATGGAAGATTTCTTAAAAGGTATTTTATGGTGAATTTGAGCATAGTTTTCATGGGAAAGGTAGTTCCTTTTTATGATATAAAGATTATCCCAATGATATTTTAAAGAAATGCAATGCCTATTGTTTTCATTGGTGAGATATGGTAGTAAATGGAATACCTTGGAAAGTTACAATTAGACATGGCAATGAAGTATTTCAGAAAGCAATGTTTTCTGATGAAGAAATTGAAATACAGCATTGTAAAATATTAAATAAAAAAAAAAAAAATGGTCCAGCACATTCTATATGTGAATGTATTTGTGGTTCACAGATTGGTTTGCATAGTCAATGCAAAACTCATTTCTACAGTAGTTTTTTTTTTTTTTTTTTTGAGTTTGGAATGACTGTTTTTATTTACAATTGACTGTTTATTATTATTATTTGTTTAATAATTTAATATTATGATGATTAATTACTTCAAGCATATATGAATTTATTCAAATATTTTTAGGTGGCTTTTAATTAATATGACGGATCCTGCAGATGAGTTGTCTTGGTTAGTCAATGAGTTACAACAAGCAGAAAATAACAAAGAGAAAGTATGTTTGAATATTTATATATATATATATGTATTTTACATTCATTACTTTATTAAATTTTTTTAGATTGGCTATGAATTTTTTTTTTTTAAATGAAGTGCCTATTATGAATCTAATTAAAAACAATATGTAATGAAATATTATGTATTAATTTAACAAAATATAACAAATGTTAAATTACTTACAAGTTGATTTTTTCTTTTGTTCCTGAACATCTTAAGAAGTCTCTCAACACCCTCAAGAATTCTCGTAAATTTCATTTTTAAATATGCTGAAAAACTCACATTTTTCATCAATTTTTATTATTATTTATTTTTAATATAATCTTTGTTTGAAAATATGTTCTTGGAAAAATATATCAAATGAAGAACTGAAAGAAGTCCAAATGCAGAAAATTACAAATTTATATATATTTGCAATTTTTTATACATGTGGTTGTAGTCTAAACATTAAACAAGCACAATTAGATATTTAGAATCATATTAAGCTAATGAATTTCAAATTGATAATCTATGATCACGAGACATGGATATTGGTTTATATGAAACACAACACCTGATAGCAAACATATAAACAGAAATGAACAAAATGATTGGAAAACTTGTGATTCTTTTATTATATATTATGGGAATATCATTTAAAGCAAGAATTGTTTTATTGATTAGAAGAATTGTAAGTCATGGAGAAGATCTTAATTGCTCTCAATAGTGATGTTGGTGTAATTGGGAAGGCTAACAGAAGACTTGTCAGTGACTATATTGCATATTCTCATTTGTGCAATATGAAAAATTATCATGATTTGGAAAGTCTTACATAATATTTCATTATTATGTGACTTGTGTGAATTAAAGCATTATAATTTTTAAAGATGACATTGTAATCTAGTAACAATGTACCATGGATGAACTTGTTCCCTTAAAATTATTCCATGCAAAGTATTGGATAAATTGAAAAAATACTATTATAGGGCTGCCCCTTTAAACCATGCCTAATTTCACACCACATTTCTCTAATGGATGAAGATGGTTTGCTTGATAGGCTTCTATTAGTAATTGTCAGATGTAAATCTTTCCAATACTCAGAGAAAGTATAACTGAAGCTTTTTTTTTTTGATTATGTGACATGATTATGGCATTACTTATTCTGTTTCTATTATGACTTCATTGTTTTTATCATAGCATTTACTTTAGATAGTGGCTTTGAAATGGCAACTTTTTCTATTAAGTTCACAATGGATTGCTTCGATAGATTCTGCAGCTTTAAAATCTGAATTTGAGTTATATAGGGTTTTGGCCTTTTTTGTTTTGTTTAAATTGGATATAATTTTTTGTTTGTATAAGCATTGATTTTAGAATGTTTTTGACTTTTATTCTGCCATCTACAATTTTTACAGCCCTTGTAAAATTTGGAATAATCTGACATATATTTTGACATATTTATGAAATTGATGTCAGTTTTCTGTTTGTTACTCTTTACCAATTTCTTGGTGTTCTGTGCATAGACTAGTGAAGAATATTACATTGAATATAATTTTTTTCAATTAATTATCCAATGCTTTATACATGTAGATTGAAAATATTTCCTAATTGAAAGCAATATACAATCTGATAATGATTATAAGATTTATGGTTCATTGACATCTACATGACTTTACTATTATTTTGATTGTTTTTGTCACTGTAAATCATAGAAATATAATGTATTTTTTCTCATTGTATTAAAAATCTTTTTATTAATATCGATCATTGGTAGTTCCAGTAGTAACACAGCAGTTTCTGGTAAGATATTTAAAGTCCTTTTTCCTTTACAAATTATAGCTTTCAGATTTTTTTCCATTTCGGTATGGTTGGATAATGCAGAAATTCCATTTCAAACTATCATACTGGTTTGTTTCTTCTATGAGCCAATTCTTATTACATTAAATGTGTCTGTATGTATATTAAATCCTCTGGATAAAGCTAGTTGAAATAAATAGACAATAGATTTCTGTGACCAAGAATATATATATATATATTTGCATATTACGCACATCCATATATATAATATTAATGTTAGTGACTGGTGATTAGTTTCCTCTCCAAGTTGTCTGCAGTGCCATCTCTGAATCAACATGTATATTATGTAATGGTATAATTGAGTTATTCATCACAAAATTTTAAAGTGCATCCATGGATCATGTGATAGTGCATTTCATGCAATCCTCACTGAAACTGTGCTAGCATTAAATTTTGCTCTAAATTGAGAAAACTGTTATTGAAAATATTAAAATTGTGTATGACAATGAAGCCATGAGTCACAAAAACATTTTCAGGTAATTTTCAAGATTTCTGATGGCAAGGAGAGCATTGAAGATGGTTTGTGAAAGTATGAAATACACTGTCGCATTTGTGGTTAATACGTTCTATGTCATTATGTAATACTTGCATTGATTTAGAGATAGTTCTGCATGCAGTTTGGAGAGAGAACCATTCATTGTTTCTCTACAGCAAACTATGGGTATTAAACAGCACTAAATGTGAATTTATTAAACTCATTATTATTTTGAAGATCAAAAAAGTTAGATATTAATGATCCACTACATCTTTTAGGACAACTCTGTTTATCAGATTGAATCAGGCTTGCAAAATTTTCAATCCTCTTCTTACTTGATGAAAACAGTTTACTATTTAATAATTAAAACTTGTTTCATATTAAGAATTATGCATTTTTAACAGGATAAATCTGGTGTATTTGACAAAGAAAGTTGAACTGTACCAGCCCTTTCTCATTTTTTTATTTTTATTTTCTGATAGATTGCGGATTTTTGGTAGAAGTTTATTAAATCGATATTCATTAATGTTATACATTTATTACTTCAATAAAAATAGCATCTGTTAATATTATTAATGATTGTGATGAAATATATATATATATGAAACTAAAATCTGAATAGTACAATTAAAGATCTATACATTCCATTATTAAACCATCAAATATCACATGATCCCCATTATTTATAAGGACAAAAAAATATTTAAAATTTAATTTCATCATAACGTCTATATATTCTTATGTCCATATTTTTTTAATTTTCAGAAAGGAAAGAGAAAACTATAGTTATATAACATTTAGTATATAAAGAGATAAGGAAGGGTGTGTAACATTGGAAAGAAATAGTCATTGTTTTTATTATACAGAATATTTATATTTTTTTGTAAATTTTATATATTAATGAATTTCAATTTTTTTTAAAAATCTAAATATGGAATACATTTTATGGTATTTTTATTTTAACTCATAATTGAAATGGTAGCTTATAATTAATTTTTATGAATGAAGATACTCTCATGGTAATTTCACTGTACATAAAGCAAAGATAAAATCTTATATACTGCCATAAAATTAGCATACTATAAAAAAACAGTATATCTAAGAAAATATATTTATTATTATAAAGTAACTATAAAAAATCAATGAATTTAAACAATTTAAACTTATTAATTTTATATTTAATATTTTAAATGCAAGTATAGTATATATACTTAAACTAGATGTAATTAGGAAGATATTTGAACCCAGATTTTCAAGCTCTCTTTAGTCATCCTCTCCATCTTATATATAAAATATGAATTTTGGTGGATAAATTTTAAAACATACATTTTAGTAACAAATTTATTATATTTCTTATCAAATTATACATAAAATGATATACAAAAGTCTTCCATATTGTTATTGCACTGGTAATCAAAAAAAAAAAAAATCCTTGTATAATTCATTTGTCATGCAACACTCACCAATTTGTAAATGATATATGAGATATATCATTTGTTCCCTAACAAAATTAATAAAATAAATACAATGCCCTTATTTCCTAATACATATTAAAAAATAATATATAATATTCTCTTCATATAAATTCAATAAAATATATTTTTTCCTTTTTTTCTTTTAAAAATTTTTGTAGTTCTTTCTTATTAAACCATATATATACATCTTTAATACACTATCATATTTCCAACATTTCAACTACTTTTTTTTGCAGTCATTCTCAAGGATCTATAAAACAGAGATATATTTACATCATCATTATTATAAAATATATATACCCTTCTCATCATAAAAACTAATATTTCTTTTCATCTATCAATAAATCTTTTTTTATACACGTAGCACATTATATAAATTACATATACTTTCTTATATTCCAATTTTTTGTTACATTTTACACACATTTCTTTATATAGCTACACCCAATTTGTTATATATTGCCTTTTTACACATTTTTACTAATTACTTTTTAATTGCCAATACCTTTACATACAATTTGTTTTATATAAATACCTTATCTATACAATTTATTCTATTTAAAACAGGTTTGTTTCTTTTTATATGTAGACTTTCTTTTACCATTTTTTCTTGTTAATTTTACTTTTTCTAACATTTTTATCTATATGTCCAAGTTCTTTACTATGTATATTAACTTTTGAATTTCTGATACTTAAATGTTGTGTTAATCTTATCTTTAATTTATTTTTTGTTGTATCTATATATGACACATTCCTATTATTTTTTTTGCAATTTAAGCATTCAATCCTATAAATTCCAGTCATATTTTCAACATCCTTATTTAAAGGCAAAAATATTTAAATATTGAGATATTGTCTATACTAAATTTAATGTAATTAGAAGGGACTTGAACTCATACTTCTTTCAAGCTCACCACAGCTATCCACTCCATTCTATATGACTGATACACATGACGACATACATGTGGAAAAAATAAATCAGCATGAAATGCATTTATTGGAGATCATTTATCTTTTCCACATATATGTGATCATGTGTATCAGTTGTATAGGATGGAACAGATCAACTTAGATAATCAAGCTTCCTTCCTTATTTATATTGTTCTTATCTCTAATGCTTAGACCAAGCATGCTTGTTTAATTAAACATTATATTTGGATTAACTGAAAATAAAGGACATTATTGTTACTTGGGATTTTTAATTATAAAAATTTTAAAAGAGAATTTTCTTTTGATATTTGGATGATAGTTTTTAGAATTCTGTAGGGTTTATTTTGTTAAAAGAGTATGACTTCATGACCTTTATGTGTCAAAATATACGAGGACTTAGAAATACCTTAAAGTTGTTATTAGATTTATCAAAGCAATGGAGTAACTAAGATACTTTTTGTTTTAAATTTGGCAGCCATATTAAGTTTATATTTATTATTGAATTTCTTTATTAACATAATATACTCTTAGATGCAATAATACAATGCAAAAACAATAATTTCTTTATAAGATAAACTGAAAAACTTCCACTCTATCACATCTTTAAAAGTATAAATAAAAACATCTGAAAATGACTAATGATTCCCAGAATGTGCATTTTGTAAAGAAATAGCACTCTTCAGTTGACTCAAATCGCTAGCTCTCACATATATCATCATCATTGGTTTAGTAATTATTCAATATGAATCATTTCAAATGTCAAATTTTTTATACTCACAAGCTTGACAATCATCACGTAAAATAAACACACCAATGATTATTATTAATCATTTATTAAACTAAAGATTATCTCTAGTCCAGATACAACTTTAACTCTTAGTTTATATATGGACTAATGATAATTTCTAGTTTAATAAATGATTAGTAATAATCATTAGCATATTTGACACTTGTAAATAAATTGTAATAATATCTTTATAATATATTTGTTAATATTTTTATTAATATTTTTATGTAAATTATAAATAAGTTATATATTATAATTTTATTTTCTTGGAATATTTAGGTCCATATTATTGGTCATATTCCTCCAGGAAAGTCAGACTGTATTAAAACATGGAGTTGGAATTATTATCGAATCATTAATAGGTAAATAAAATCTGATACTTTCGGTTAATTACTTAACTCTCTTCAACTTCAGTTAAATTCAAAAAACATAATGGAAGCAAACATTATCAACTCAAATCCTAGGATTTTTGAATTTTAATATTAGCAGCTTGTCTATTAATTATATTCATTTTATTTCTATTTATGAAAATTGCCTCCTTAATTTTTCTTTTATTATGGTTTCTCTCTTCATGAACAATCTTAACGTTTGCAAGATCAAACTTAAATTTATATTTAGTTGTCCTTTCATGATCCAAGAAAACAAGCAGTCATTAAATCATTATTATTTTTTTTCTTATATAACAATTGATACTCCTTTAATCTTTTCTTTCTAATGCACCTCAATTCATCTATATATGATTATAAAAAATTTCACTTGAGCATTTGGGATATATGGAGTAGATATTCATTTTTTATTATCAATCATCAACTCCTTTAAGTCATTATACTTCTTTTTAAATTAATATAAAGTATTATTAATCTGTTCAATCTTATAAACAACTTCAAGTAATTCCATCACAAATATTTCAACATTTTTAAATTTATTACTTTGGTAATGACATAATTTTTCATTATGAAACAAAAAAGATTTAAAATTTGCTATTTTATGCATAATTTGTATTTTTAATTTACAATTTATATATCCCCTTTTTTGCAATGTTTAATTACTAATTTATAACTGAAATAAATGCAAATTCTTTTGTCTTGTTCTCTTTCAATAATCCATTTCAAGCCATTCAAATTATTTAACCCCTCTACAAAATATTGGTATGCCCACAGACAAAAACATCATCCACATATCTTTTATAAATTTGAATATCTTTAAAATTATACATATGTAAAATTTTACTCTTATATGTAGACAAAACAAAATTGCAAACTTATGCAACAATAGGCAGATACAAAATGATAAATTAAAAAAATATTTGTAAAGGAATTGCTTAAAGTTGATTATAAGGTTGAATAGATTAATAATACTTTGTGTCAATTTAAAAGGAAGTATAATGATTTAAAGGGTTGAAGATTGATATTAAAAAATGGATATGTATTCCATATATTTTAAATGCTCAAGTGAAATTTTTTATGTATTTAATGTTTAATTTTGTGTTACAAATAATATTAATAAGTTAATGAATAATTCTAAAAGTGTAATACCTGTCAAACAAAAAAGTAATGTTCTTTATTAAATATTTTATGGATGGATGTTATTATATATAGGTGAATCAAGTTGTACTATAAAGAAAAGATTAAAAAGAATATCAATTGTTATACAAGCATGTAAAAAATATAAATAATAATTATTTAATGACTGCTTTAGTTTTCTTGGATCATGAAATGACATGTAAAAGAAAGTTAAGTAATTAACTGAATACACTTCTGCCGATTGAGAGACTGTGTATAATAGTTAATCACTATTATATTTATTATTTTTATTGCTTTTAATTAATGGACATTTTATTTGTATTATGTATATATATTAATTAGCGACAAGTTTTTTGGCATGGCTTGTAAGAAGCATTTAATAAAATATATTTATATATAAATGATGCCATTTAATCAAATTTTGACCTAATAATTTAAATTAGAAATTGATGTAAGATATTAGTGTTCATTGTGATTTTTCTTTACAATTAAATTTTTTAATTCTTTTTTTTTTATTATTTATAAAAGATTATGTTTTAGAAGTGAAGAAATTATACAATCAAAGCTAATAATTTTTATTCTGACTGACTTAATGAAATATAGATAGATATGTATGTTGGGAGTAATAAGAAGGGATCAAAAACAAAATATTTGGGTGAGGGAATAAACAAGTTTTATTGACATCAGAGAAAGAATTAAAAATATTAAAATAGAGCTGAGCTGGACATATTGATAGAAGAGTGGTAATAGATAGTTAGTTGAAGTTTTAAATTGTTTCCCAAGAGATTGTAAAAATTTTAAAAAGAAACTACATATAAGATGTTTGGATGAAATAAGCAAGTTTGTTGGTGTAATGTAGAGAAAATTGGCTATGGATCAAAGAAACTGGATTAAACCTGGAAGAGACCTTCTTCAAGCAGTGGATCGATATTGATTGAAGTTGATGATGCATTGGTAAATTTATTATTTCAGAACTATTGCAATTGTATAAATATGATCAATACATTTTTTATAAATAAACACATCTTTTCAGATGTACATTTAAATAAAAAATTTCACTATCTTTTTTTAAAGATTATATATATATGTTAATTATTACATGAGGCTGTTAATACAAAAATACATGTTTTATGAGAATGATGATTCTCTTCTTAACGTCTTATAATGGAAGTAGTATTCAGATGTAATCAATCATTGAAAAAGTTGTACTTTTACCAGAAATCAAGCTTTCTTCACCTGAACTAAACAATCAGTTCTGGCAAATTCCAGTGCTCAAAGTGTTTATGAACTATTAAGCAAAAAAGCCATTCGATTACAATAGCTAACTACAAGTTCATAAAATACTAGAATACATAGTAAGTCAGAAAATAATATAATTTATAAATGCTTGATAATTAAAAGAGTTAAGTGAGTTCACATAGTAGTTAGTGGAATATATTGATACATCTCTTAAATAAATATTTTAAATGTTATTATTAAAAACGAGAAGAAAAAAAAGAAACTAACTTTTATAAATTAACTATCCTTTGTAATTACATGAAGAAAAGGGAATAACATGGATTTGAAATAGACTGAACCTGTTAAATTTATTAAACCAGAAAGTTGATAAAGGTTTTAAAATTTCATGTATATATATATAACACATTTTGTTTTAAAATGAAAGCAGATCTGCAAAGAAATATATATATATTTTTTTCTGTTTTTTCTCCATTCTATTTTCTTGATTTATTATTGTTTTTTTATCAATAAACATGCTTTAGGGATTGATTGAAATAGATAAGGTGGATTTTGGAAGTGGCTGATAACCAGTTAAGGAATATTCTTATTGATAAATATTTTCTAATATCACTGATGAGTATCTTTAAAAGGGGCTATAATAGTTAAATTGAGATAGAACATATTTTACTAGTGGGAAGATTGGAGTTAAAATCTTCTATTGTGGAAACCATTGAAGTTATCATCAGATAGCATATCATTTCCTACAGCCTTCCTCAGTGAAGTCTGTTTCACAATTATAACTATGAAAATAGAAAAATACTGTTAATTTTATTACTATTAAAAAATGCAAAATGGCCACTTATGCTTGTAGTTCAAAGTTAATTTGTTCATTTCTCCCCTAACATGCTGCTCTATATAGGATAAAGTGACCACATTCAGCCCTAGTTTGAAGATCCAGCTCTAGTATAAAAGAAAAATGAAAACAATTGCACTTTGAAGACCTCTGTTTATCTTGTTAATGAACTAGATCACCATAGTCACCTTTCTCCAAAGTTATATATATCTACCAATTTTAAAAGAAAAAAAGAGGAAAACATATATACCAATGCCAGCCAAATGAACAACCAAAGCAATAATTAAAGGACTGCTTTATGCATATGCCAACTCATTAAATAAATACGCGGGACTATTTCTTGGAATAAAGTAAGTTTCTTTTGACAATCAAATAAAGGATTATTAAAATGTATTTCATCTACAGCCAAATAAGAAACAATTCAGAAATACTAAAAAATATATTTTTTTATGCTTTTTGCCAGCTTGAACTAAGAAAGCTGGTTAAGAAATAAGATTATTCTTTTTTGGTATTTACATCACATATGATCAAAATGTTATTAATAGCATTAAGTACCACTTATTTAACAATTTTATTTATTAGAATTTAATACTAATCCAGTTACTCTGAAATATATTACATGTTTTGTTTTTAAAGTAATGATTTTTTTTTTGCATTATCTATTTTAATTGATTAGGAAATTATTTTCATATATATATGATTATTTATTTATTCGTATTATTTAAATCTTGATCAGACATATGGAATAAATGAAATATTGTTAGTTAAAATTAATATGTAGAGGTAATGGAAGTTATTAAAAGACCATTATTTAGAAAAAATAACCTTTAATTGGTTGAACTAACCAATTTGTCAGAGTCCATTATCTGAGGGAATGTGATAATCACTTCTTATTTGTGAATTTCCCCAAATGGATTCACTAAATAGTGTAATATCATTATTGAGTTTTGTGCAGTCGGTGATGTTGGTGTGACCACCAATTGGATATAGATTCAAACCTGAGTTACTGGTAGTGTTATAAGGGACTTGGATAATCATACCAACTCTAAACAAATAAATATTCCAGTGAGTTCAGGTCTTATAGACCGTATTCTTAATTGATATAACCTAGATCAGTGGTCTTCAACCACCGGGCCATGGCCCAGCACCGGGCCGCAGAAGTTTTCTGCCGGGCTACGCTAGACTGGCAAGAAAGTTAGTAATAACAAAATAATAAGATTTTAAACTTTTAATTAATATAAACAGTTTTTATTTATTTTTTTCATCACATTTTTACTCTGTTAAAAAATAAGAAACAGAACAAAAACGAAATCTAATCAATCATACATAAATTAATTTGTTTTTCTATTTATCACAGATGTTTATGGAGAGATAGAATTAAATTTATTATTTTTCTAAAAAAATTCAAAATAAAAAAAAAAGGTTTTTTTATTATACAAACTCCAGTTGTCTTTTGATAGCCAATCACGGTCACTTGTCGGCATTGTTTATGTGTTAAAACAAGATCAAAACTTTTGACTTTTTAAAGTTGCGTTTTCTTTTTTTTTGTTTAAAAATACGCCCACTTTTGTTTTGGCCTATAAGGCGATATTTTTTGGCTTTATTTGTATACTGCTAATATACTAAAATTTTATTTTTAAAACCAATTTCTGTTAACCTTTTTTTAAAAATAAAAACAAACAAAAAATAACTTTGCGATTTTTTTTTGGGGGGGGGGGGGCTTTATTTCTATTATGCAATATCTATTTTACCATTTTTTTAAAAAAAACTTTTCCTATTAATTACATTTTTTGATCCTTTCAGCACACTAGCACAAAAAAAAATAAATTATAATAACATCAAAACTTCAGACTTTTACACGTTTCGTTTTATTTTTTCAGATTTAAAATACGGCAAATTTTTTTTTGACTGTACGGTGATTAATTATGCGATTTCTATTTTGCCCTTACTACTATCAAAAGACAACATCCATATATATATAACCATCTTGTATATTTAACATTAAATACAGATAATACATTTATCATATTCATTGCCATGTGATTACACTAGCTATGATATTTCCCAACATTCAGGTGAATAACATTTTATTCTTGAATGTTTTAACAAATGAAATAATAAACATAGAAATGCAAGCACATTAATGAGGACGATTGTTATTGTTCTGTTTTCTATGTTCAGCATGTGAAGGTAAGCAACACCATTACAATACACAATAACTAGTGTGCTGTTTTGGTCAGTTATAACAATTATGCTTATCTAAGGCTAAGCAGGTTACATCTTTAAGTTAATTTATCTGTAAATTTCTGCCAGTCTGCGAAATCTTATCCTTATTTTTGCCGGGCCGCAGGTGTGAAAAGGTTGAAGACCACTGACCTAGATAATATGCATATATTAAGGACATGTATATGATAAGCAGGAAATATTGCTTTGGTGACTAACATTGCCAGAAATAGGCTTATAAAGTGATAATGCCTTATTGTATATGCTCATTATCAATATATGATTGAGTCAATAAAGAATAAATCCCATACTTTTGGCAATGTGGCATGTTTAAATTTACTCATGTGATAATCTCATTACAATATATATATATACTGTATATTATTATGTGAAGTTGTTAATATAATTTTTTTATGAAAATGGTGAATTTCTTCATAAAATTTCATATAAAGTAAATTTTCAGATGTAATTAATCATTGAAAAAGTTTACATATACTTCTACTGGAATTCAAGCTCTAACCACCTGACATATCTAAGCAACCATTTCTGAAATTTCTCTTGCTCAAACTTTTCATGACTTTTGAGCAAAAAAAACCCCATTTGATTAAAATTTTGCCCTGTATGATTTAATGCAGTGGTAGAATGTCAGATTATGGACTGTGAGGTCCGTGGCACTTCTTATGAATTCTTGAGCAATAAAGCCATTCAATTATATACCATGCGCTATCTAGCACAGTGGTGGAGTGCCATACTGGAATGTGGGATCCTAGGATGAACTCTCAAGCAATAAAGCCATTTAAAATTAATAGTTATTATAAATCAGTGAATGTTTAAGCTAAAATTTTATAGCATGATATAACTAAACAAAGCATCACAGACTTTTTTAGCTTCCAACATTGTGATGGTATATATTTGGATATTGTTCAGATGTTTTCTCTTCTTGTGCACTCAGTACTCCTTTATGTGATTGCTATCAAAATGAAAATATCACTTTATGCTGTATTGCTACTGCCTATTTTTAAACAGAAATTTTGTTTAAAATGAACACAGAGTGCATATTTAATGATGATGACAATTCTTCCAAGCTTTTAAGAAACAAAGTTTTTTCTTTACAACATATAATGAAAATAATTGATTTAATGGTGAAGAAAAACAGTCTTTGCTGAAGTTGGCTAAATGTTTGAGATGATTTTACTGCTTATTTCAGAAGTACATTATTCTATTTTTATATTAATTATTTTTATTAAACCACTAAACATCACATGATCACCATTTCTTATACTTGCTCATAACTGTTCTTAAACAGGCAAAACTGTATGGAGAGGTTTGCCTGTTTTATTAATTATTTTTGTTGATATCATCATGTGAATATTTTAAAATGTTCTATTGAGGATATGTGTATAATGTATGCTACATATAATTTACTATTGTTCATGATACACAAAATAGTAGTATATATAAATGAGATGGACAGATGATCTACCTTATAGTTGTTACAACTATAAATGGACAAGTTATTTGTGATAAATTTTCACTCTTTTCTGTCAAATATGAGTTTTTACAAATAATTTTAGTGAATATCATTTATTTAGGTGTTAATGTTATATTACTTGAGTAATAGCAGATACTCTACAATTAGTGGCTCTTTAGATTACTGCCATTTTTGTTAGTATATCAATCATCAGTGTTCACATGGATCATTTAAAGCAGCCTTGAGTTATAAACTCAGACATTTAGTTTGCATGTTTTTTTTAAAAAAAATTGTAAAAATTAATTAATATAATAGGAATTAATTAATATTAGTGTGGTATATCAAAGCAAGACCAAATCTTGTATGAAATAAAGCCCAGAAGTTGATAGATTAAATAAAGAAATTTATAGGACTAAGAAAAATATGTGGAGAGTTTGAAGAAAGATCTGACAAGTGTGGGGGCTGGAAGTCCGGTTGCACTTAACTAATAAAAGATCTAAAGGGAGAAAGTCTTTTCCAGCTAAGCTTACATGATAGATACATTTATTAAAGTCATGGGTGTAGATGAAGTTAGTTGCTTGGGTTCTTGGCAAAGGTAAAATCTCACAAAAAATTGAAAAAGAATTAGTGAAAGTGTTGATCAAATTAAATCAGTATAATCTGGAAACAATTTATTTTTCATATTTTAAAGAAAGAAATTTTGATAGATAGTGCAAAACATTTTACAATATCTCATATTATTTTACAATATCTCTTATATAATAGTCAAACAAGATTATAATAAAAATTATTCAATTTAATAACATATGATTTCTGCACTTAGCAAATAAATTTGAATAAAAAATTATTCTGTACTGATTAAAGTTTACATTGAAGGATGTATCATTTTCTCATTTCAAGAAAAGTTGAGGATACACAGAGGTTAAACTCTCCATACAGTAGTGCTACCAGTGCAAGCCAGAGTAATCAATGAATGCAAGGTTTGTGCATATGGGATTTTATGCAAAAACCTTCTTGCATTTGTTGATTACTCTGGCTTGCAGTGATGGCACTACTGTATGTAGAGTTTAACCAAAATAAAAAATAAAGAATAGCCAAAATAGTATTTAATTGGGTTATGAGTAAAGGGCAGGTAACAAGATGGGTGAGAAAGGTAATGCGGTATACAAAAGATTTGGATAAAGAATTTATATCAGTACATTTGTACAAAAGATGGCATGATTGTGTTAAGAGGATTGTTGAGTGTTATAGTAGTAAGGAATGGGATAAAAGAATAGATTTATTAATAAAGAATAAGGTTGTTAGAGAGATGGAGAAATAGTATGGAGAGTAAAAAGAGTTTAAATATATATAGAAATAAACAGAATATTAGGTGTGAGTTAATATATGATAATAGTAAGGAAAGTAGTTATTGTTTAAGGCTCGAACGGGATCTTTAGCTACAAGAGAATATACAGTACATGTAAATGGAAAAATATGGGTAATTTATTTTGTAAATTATGTAAGGAAGGAATAGAAAATATTAGGCATTTGTTAATTGAATGTAAATGCTTGAAAATAGAAAGGGTACATATAATGAAGTTATGGAAGAATAAATATGAGAAAAGTGATTATACAGAAAGTGAATTATCGGTTTTTATGTTGGGTTCGGGAAAATATAAGGGGGATTTAGATATAAAAGTTATAGAATTGACAAAGATTATGTTGTGAAAATGGGATGGAGCAGAATATGGGAAAATTTAGAGTGGGGAATGGAAAATAAAGTGGCTAACAGGTTTATCTGGGCATAATTGCTGAGATATTCTTGACTTAGTTTAAGGAGAAGCCATAATACATCACATCCTCTGTATAAATAGTTTGTGTGAGCATAAGAAATGGTGATCATGTGATTTTTAATGGTTTAAAAGTTGAGGATGAGAACACATTGCTAATGTATATTGGACTGAAATTCCCAAGGAATTTTAAGGACTATACTAATGAAAATAGTGCATTTGAGCAATTAATTACTCAGTATATGAGACTAGAAGCTATAGTTAGAAGTTATACAATTAAAACAGGATGCAGAGAAACTGCAAAGGAGTCATTCCTTTTTTTAAACTTCTATTTAGAGAGAATCAAGCTTGGGATTCAAGATTAATGAAACATCTTAGATTACCCAATGAACTTGCAGCTGAATATGATTTCATATTATTTATTAAAAAAGTTAAAGAACAAGGGGAAAAGATGAAAATATGATGATAATGTAATTGACTTTTACAGTTGATGATAAAAATGTAGAAGTTGTTTATAGTTTTTGTATTTTTGTAACATTTTCACTAACAATAAAGATCCAAAATCATTGGTATGAAAATCTGAAAAAGATTCTTAGATTTAAGGAGGTAAATGAAGATCAGCATTGTTCAAGCTATGTATTTTTTATAAATGTGAAAGTCAGAAACTGTAGAAGAAATATGGGAAAAGTATTGATGATGTAAACTGTAGTTCTGGTGATGACTGAGAATATTCATGGATAGTAAATAAAATGAAACTGAAAATATTTGACCAGATTGGATATGAATTTTCATTTTAGCTTAAATTATTAGATTGAAATAATTTTATTTTAGTTTTATTATGGAATGATCTATTATTGGGAAAGATCATTGATGAAAGAAAAAAGAATGATAACCAGCAATGAGAGATGACTCCTTCATCACTGTGATGAATATGTTTTTGAGAAACCTGAAAGACCAAACAGATCATTATTGAGATACTATTTGCAAATCATATTTGAATTTTAAAAATTTTACACAAATCATGAAGGTTAAAAAAACAAAAACAAAAAACAGTCATGTAATAAAATACATTGAATTACCAATCATCATCGTGCTTTCTCTCAAGTTACACCAATTTATATATTTTTGTAATTTTAGAAGGCAAAATGTAATAATTGAATAAATTTAGCAGATGCTAGATAATAATGCAAGTAGACACTTTGATGGGATTTGATTTGATGTGTTTTTTGGTACTGAATTACACTGCACTAATCCAATGGCTATTTTTTCTTATATCGTGCTATTCAATTAATGACCCAAAACTTTCAAATACTAAGACTTTTAATTTTAGCTTATATAATTGTATAAATCACACTAGATCATCAGTGTATTTTAAGTGATCCAATTCTGAATTAACCACAATTTTAATCTTTTGGCAAAAAATTGCAAATACCAGTAAATTTCTAGTTTAGACTAATTAAATAATAACAATATGGAGCCTTATTTAATTTAGCCTTAACAAAAATAAGGGATTATATTATTAATGAATATATTTTAAGAATTTTTTTAAATTTTGTCAAATTTCTTTTATCTATATGTGCTCTTGAATAATTTACCTAATCTAGATATTTAATTAAGTAACTTATTTGAAATTGCTGTATCCTAAGGGTCTCTAAAGACCAATCAGGGAGCTAAATAATACAACCATATACAGTGTACTTCGAAATGTATATATGTATAACAAGATTTATTTAATAAGAAATAATAATGTAAAAACAATAAAAAGGTGATAGTCCATTAATATTCATATGTTGTTTATTTTCCTCGGATGAAAATAGTCTTGTTTCACACCAGGAGTAATCCAGTTATTAATTATTTGTGCTTTCAAATCAAATGTCTCTTGAAACACAATAAACATCTAATTTCACGTATAGAATAAATCTATTAAAGTTCGTAATATTAGTGTTTACTTCAGCACACACAATTTATACGCTATAGATTAACACCATCTTCATTTCGGTTTGTCTCTTGCAGTTTGGTTAAGTTTCAGATATTTACTCTTCGCTCATAATTTATCATTTTCAATTCACAAACAAATAATTGCTTTTTGCTTGCAACGACTCCATTTTAGACTTAATTACTACTAGTCAGTCTACTAGTCTATCATTGACCATTCTTTACTGCTGATCTGTTATTACTTCAAACCAAAACCGGGGAATAAATATATACCATCTAATTTGTATGCAACTAGCTTTATTTGCATACAAATTCTATTGTAATTTAATCTACAATTTTGGATGCTCTCTCCAGAGAATTTCTAAAGTAAATTTCTCCAATAAAGGGAGTGTTATTAATGTGAAGAAATTCGTGCATATTTACAAAAATAAATAATCTTTTATTTATATATTCAGTTTTATGTGCACAGATATTTTAGAAATATTTGAAAGTTTTTTTTTATTATACAATAAATTGTTTTTTTTTTCTTTTTTAAAATCTCAGTACAGATGATTCTATTTTTTAAAATATTAAGATGAAGTGATTTCGATTATTTGATAAAAACTATGCAATTTATTTAATTGTTGAATGAGGTGAGAAACAGCAAAGTCTTGGCAGATGATTTTACTGATCATTTATGCTATGGGAGAATAGAAATGGAATGTCAGTTTATAGACATTTTTAGGATTCCGCAATTGTGTATTTAGAAACTTCTTTATCATAGATTGGACTAAATAGATGTTTTAATAACAGATATGATAGTAAACTATTTAAAAGAAAAATATAAAGCCATCATATCTTAAGTGCTTTTGTTTAAAGATTGCTACTAAAAATAATGACAGACATATTCTAAATATTTAATTTCAGTGTAAGCATTCAATAGGGAATAGATTTTGAGGTAATTTGGTATATATAGTTTTGATTTGGGATTTTGGTAGGAACAAGCATTAACTAATAATTAAAAATAATTTGTAAATGAAAGTTAAAACATAATTCTGAAGGATGATTAATAAAATTAACTTTGAGGATTTAATAATTTTTAAAATATCTATTTTAAAATGCTGATTTATATAATATTTAACAAGTTTAAGAAAGAGATTTTTATTTAAATATAATTTTTAAGGAAATTAATTTTGTTTTAATGTGTTTGTATACACGCATATAAAAGTGAGATTTACTTGTCATTACTTAACAAGACTTTGTATATTCAAAATTTAAGAGAGAGCATATTATTGTTTGTAATCAGGCAGATTTCCTTTGATTCAAGGATCAGTCTTTAGAAATACTTTGATTTGTTTATGAACTATATGCCTTATGATTGATCTGAGAGCTAAAAGCCATGGATCTATCATTTCCAGTGCTCGAATATCCTATGACTTACCAAGTGGCAAACCATATCATTATTTTTTTTATTATCTTTTTTAACAAGATGGCAGCTTATTCTTTGTCATTTATAGGAACTCATTGGGTTTGTTGTCATTTAGGTAGCCATGATGATCATTACTGGAGCTGACACATATTTTATAGTGTACAATGAACTCTTGGTAGTGTGATTATACTTCTTGGGCTTTGAGTTTATGTGCAATGCTCATGATCTATGTGATGTATTGCCATAGTTGGAGAAACACAATGGTGCAATATCATATTTAAAATAAATTTTATGATGATCTAAGCTGATTAAATTAATTAAGTGGTTGCAACAGATAGTAAAATCTGTATGATTAATTACATCAGGATTGTTAGTATTGCAACCAACATTTTCTGTGACTGTAAATTTTAGTCGATGATTGAGTCTTATTTATAAAAGTCTGAAGTATTTTCATCTTCAGTATTTAAACACAAGAGTAATTTAAATAGAAATGTGGATATAAAATACACTCATTCTATCAAAAACCCATTTTGAATATTAAGTAATATGTTTAAAGTCTATTTGCTTAAAAACTTTTACAAACTTAGGTTAATATAATGGTTTTAAATTAGTAATTAATGTATACTGTTTTTTTATGTAGTGTGTATTAAAATATTAACATCTAGATATTAGTATGCAAAAGGAATATTGACATTTTCATTACACTAAATTTTAATATTTAATTATTGAAGTCATTTTGCTTGCTCACAGATTGTCTCATATATATGGTTTTTGTATAAGATTTTATCAAGTGAAGTTAATATTTTGATTGCATGAATAAGCAAAGATTAATGCACGACACTAATTTTAGGAATGGTTATCATTTATTGAATGTCTAACATTACACATTAAAAGAAATTATAGATTCATACTAAACATCTTATTACCAATACTGCTTGAAATATGTTAAAATTTTATGTATAATAATTGTTTTTTTTTAGTGATTATTCTATAATATAATTTTTTTTTTAAAGATACGAAAGCACGGTCAGAGTTCAATTCTTCGGTCATACTCATTTTGATGAATTTGAATTATTTTATGATGAGACCAATTTGAAAAGACCTGTTAATATAGCTTACATTGGTCCTAGTGTTACTCCCTATTATGGCTTGTTTCCAGGCTTCAGAATCTACATCATAGATGGTGACTATGCTGAAAGTAGTCGGGTAGTTATTTTTTATTTATTGATTATATTCTTATTGCTTTAAATCAGTGGTCTTCAACCTTTTCACACCTGCGGACCGGTAAAAATAAGAATAAGGTTCCGCGGACCAGCAAAAATAAAGATAAAATTTTGCAGACCGGCAGAAGTCTATAGATAAATTTTCTTAAAGATAAGCATAATTGTTATAACTGATCAAAACAACAATGTTAAATATATAAGATAAAGTTTTATATATATATATGGAGTTTATATAATAAAAAACTTTATTTTTTTATTTTTTTAGAAAAGTAATAAAAAATTTAATTCTACCCCCCCCCCCCCATAAACATCTGTGATAACTAGAAAAACAAATTAATTTATGAATGATTGATTAGATTTTGTTTTCGTTCTGTTTTTTTTTTAATTGAGTAAAAATGAGATGAAAAAATAAATAAAAATTGGCTATATTAATTAAAAGTTTAAACTTTTTATTATTTATTATTACAAACTTTTTACAGCCCGTCTAGCACGCGGTCCTGCAGAAAAGTTCCGCGGCCCGGTGCCGGGCCATGGACCAAGGGTTGAAGAACACTGCTTTAAATTATATGTATATCCACTATATATGAATAATGTTCTTACAAAATCACAATCCTAAAAATAATTACTGCAGGGCAAAGTTCATTTCAGCATCTCTCTGTTTATATTGATAACTTTTTATTCTTTCATGATTGGTAAACTATGTTAACTAGTAAAATTGGCAGTGGGATAACTATTTGAGAAAAATTGCAGATTTGTTTTGGAAAACTTCAACTCATTGAAACGATTGGAAAATTTTAGCTAAATTTGTACTTAGACAGGGATGGCCAAAAAAAAAGCATAGAGACTATACTTCAAGATTCTTAGAATTAAGTGACATCTTAAATTCAAAATTAAATAAGAATATATAATTATAATAAGCATATATATATATATATATTTATTCATATAGACTTATTTCTATGACTGCATTCATATCTGGGCAGGATAAAAATTGATTTTTCAAGTTCTTATTAGGTTTAGGATTTTTTTGTTTTTTAAATAGCCATCTCATTTCCAATCTAACTATTAATCTAATAATGTTCAATAAATGGCTATATGATTGTTGTTATGTAGAGTATGAAATAAAGGTGGGTAAATTGACAGTTTAGTAAGAAATAATTTTTTCTTTGTTATTAGGAGTTATTGGAGAAACCTTTGCTCTATGGTGGGATATTTACAGTCAGTTTTATTGTTTGTTTGTTTTTTTCATTTATAGATTTTTAGGTTTGAAGGCAACATATACTGACATGTTAATAAAATATTAATGTGGCAGTTCGTACTTCATAAGTAATTGAAAACAAAATCTCTTTCTATGCAGAAATATTAAAGAAATATATTAATACTACAATGATAATAAATACTATATTATGTTGCCAAAAATATAATGGTATAAAATGAAATATTAATTATGAAGACATCACTTTTTTTTGTACCTCATTTCTATCAATAAAATTAAAAAAACTTTGGTAAGTATGCTTAGCAATGCTTAAAATACAATTCCTAATTATATCCAAATCCCAAAAAAGAAGAAACATTTATATTTGGATGCTGTTTATATGCTAGATATGACAACTAATCAATAAACATCACATGATCACCACAAGCCAGAAACTAGTCTGGAGATATTGGATGAGTAGGCACTAGATGGGGATTTTATGCACAAGTCTTCTGGCATACATTGATTACTCTGGCTTGCACTGAGTGGCAATACTGTATGGAGAGTTTTGCCTGTTTTAATAACTAATTAATAAACCTGCATATATCTCTATATTCAATATAACACCAGCTATAGAACTCAGTCAATGGAAACCTAAACTCTTTAGCTTATGAAGATTTAAGATCATCATATTATTTAATACAGTATTTATTATTTACATATATGGAAGGAATATTGAATCAAAAATAAAGAGGTAAGATTATTTTTATAATACCAAAAATATTTAACCAATAACAAAGCCAGATAATATATAACAATAATACATAACACTTTACAAATATTTTTATTTGAATTTGAATAACTGAAATAATTGATCAGGGTGTATTTCTAAATATGATACTATTTTTAAATGCTAATTCAAATAACTTTAACTTGCTATAGAATATCTAGCACTTTAAATGCAAATTGAAATTGATTTAACTTCATTAATTTTCTCAATGAGGCACTGTATGAATAAATTGAGAGAAATCACTAACTTTTTTTTTTAATCTTGTTAGAATTATTTATTATTTATTCTAATATTTAATTCCAAAAAAGTTTTATAGATGTCAGGATAACTGAAATTTCAGCAAGATGAATTACTTTTAAATCTGCCTACAGTCCCTTGAATAAGTCAAATTGCAGGGAATTCTGTTATAAGTTGTTTGCTAACGTGTCATTTTTGACAATCTGCTAGAGTATATTGCAATATTATAATACCTATTAAAAAAAAGTTAAACTTTTAAAGCATAATTTTATACATTTATCAGATATTGATATTTATTTGTTCACATTTTAAATATAAATGTCCAATAATAAAGATTCTGTTTGTATACTGAAATGAAACTGCTCCTTCTGACAGTAGGTAACAAAGAAGAGATTTATTGTTTTTTTCATGTTGTAATTTTTTTTAATACTAATGAAAGTCAAATGTGATTTTTTTTGAAATTTCTTTTATTTGTATACAAAAATATCTATCAGATGAAGTCATGTTTATTATATTCTGATAAATAATAACAGTTTGATTTTAAAATGAAAGTTGAAAGCTTTTAGCTAGTGAACACAATTTAAACTGTCACATTGCTAGGATGGAAACATATTGACTTAATATGTATTTACGAATATTATTTGAAATATAACCTAATAAATATATTAAAATATTATTTGAAATATAATTTAGAATTTCATGAATATTAAATACATTTGACTTACAAATAGAAATAACTAAAATTTGAATTAAACAAATAAAATTTAAATATGAACAAGAAAAAATGATAATGTTATGCATGAAATAAATATGTACATTTTTTTAGAATTTAAAGCTTAAGGAAAGTTTTTTTTTTTCTTGCATGGGAATTCTCTAGAGGTTTATTATAATTTGTTGATAAAGTTCTTGGATAGTAAAATTGATGTTTTTTTTTTTAAATATTTTTTTTGGAGTTTAGATTGACCATGTATATGTAACTCATGACATGAAAATTATAAATTCTTTCAATTATTTGTTAAAAAGTTTTTTCATCCATAAAATATCTGCAATGGCTTTAATTTGTATTTTATTATGCTTGAAATAAGATTTGATAGATGGACATCTCTAATCACTTATTAAGGATAGACAGCAAATAATCCCAACAAGGTTTTTTAATCAGCTATGGCTATAGAAATCTAATAAGAATGATAGATTTTCCAGCTTATCTGCTACTAATATAATTATTGAACTAATGCACACTGAACTATAATAATTAATAAACTGAATTTTCATACTTGTAGGAATTTTTTGTAGTTTGGCTTTCTATTATTGGAAAGTTATTTTCAATAACAAAACATAAGAATAAATTGACTTGTTATTAAAAAAAATTTTTTTTTAAATTAAAAAATGTGCTTAGTACATTTGTTAAACCACATAATTAATTTTTACATTAATAAATAATGCGGGATTCAAACTCAGACTTTTACACGACCCACTACTCTCAGTGCCATCTCATATTGCTGACCTACCTGATCACACACATGTTGAAAAGACAAATAATCACCAATATATGTATTTCATGCTAAACTAGCAATCATCAGTTGGTCTAGATTACTATCCTCATACATATATATATAATCAGTGCTCAGCTTTATATTAAGATAGCCAATCTTCATACTTTAATGGACAGGCTTCAAACTATTCCAACTCACAACTCTTCAGCCTCCCATTGGCTGAAGAGTTGTGAGTTGGAGTAGTTTGAAGCCTGTCCATTAAAGTATGAAGATTGGCTATCTTAATATAAAGCTGAGCACTGATTATATAATGTGTGAGGATAGTAATCTAGACCAGCTGGTTTAGCATGAAATACGTATATTGGTGATTATTTAACTTTTCAACATGTGTGTGATCAGGTGGGTCAGCAATATGAGATGGCACTGAGAGTGTAGGTCGTGTGAAAGTCTGAGTTCGAATCCCGCATATATTACATATATAAATGCAGGTTTAAGCCTGTACAATGTATTAATTAATAAATAATGTAACTTTTAATACAATTCTTTATTATTTTGAAATAAGCTACAATTAAAAGATGTTTTAAAATTAAAAGAAAAATTTTAAATCCATTAACTTCACCAAATTATATTGTTTTTAAATTGACATAAAAAAATGTATTAATATTTTTTTAAAAATCAAAATCAAGAAAGGAAATAAATTATTTTATTTGTTTCATTTACAATTTTAAAAAAATAATTAAAATTTATATTATCTAAGAAGAATTTACAATAATTTATTTTATTGATTATCATGTACAGTATTTATGTGCTAATCCAACATTCTACAAAATAAAAGTCTTAAATTATTTAATATAATACTGGTAAATGGTGTTATGGATGATGAAAGAAAAAATGTTTCAATATATGTATATTTATTTTTTTTATTTAATAATTTACAAATGATTTTTGCAAATATCTGACAATGATAATATTACTAATGATTTAATTAAAAAGAAATATGTGTCATTCTCTTCTTGGCAAAATAATAGATTAAATAATAAAATAAAGATCTGAAGGCAGAAGATTGCTGGATTAAAACTGCAAAGAAGATACAGACATTTGCTAATTGTAGTCATTCTATATCTTTTTTTGATGTATTAAAAACAATATATGGACCTGAGAAACAGCATCACAATTTTATTAAATTCATCAATGAACTCTCTTATATGATTATAATTGTAGAATATTTTTATCATCATTTGAATAATGATACAAAAATTGATATGATTATTTTTAATGATATATCCATTTTGTCTATTCATTTAGATAGGGGCAAAAATTCTAAACAACTCTTTCTAATCTTAAAAACGGAAAGACTGCAAGGTTCTGATGAAATCCTTAGAGATTTTAAAATATTGTAGTGATATATTAGCTTCAAAAATACTGGAATTTTTTAGGAATATCTGGACCCATGTAGTTATGCCATCTGATCATAACGATGTTTTTATTATTTCAATTTTTAAAAACAAAGGAAATAGATAAGTTCATGAAATTGGATTATTACGTTCAGTTATAGATGAATAATTAATAGAGACTCTGTATGCAATTTATCCATTTTACTTTGAACACTTTTTAGCAAAAAAATTTTTTTATTGTATGCCTGTACATGTAATCTTACATTTCGACTGCTTTGCAGTCTTCTTAAGAGCATTCTAATGTCATTTGTTTTCATTGGGAAGATATGGCAGAAAATAGAATATATTGGAGAGATATAATTAGACATGGTGTTGAAGTATTTTGTATTAATAAAAAGATGACTATGTTCTGAAGAAGACCAGAGGACAGTCGAAACATAAGATTTTGTGTACATATATATAATAAAAAAAATTTTTTTGCTAAAAAGTGTTCAAAGTAAAGTGAATAAATTGCATTTATATAAGATATTACTGAAAA
Organism: Epiperipatus broadwayi; assembly: GCA_028023455.1. Classification (NCBI taxonomy): domain Eukaryota; kingdom Metazoa; phylum Onychophora; class Udeonychophora; order Euonychophora; family Peripatidae; genus Epiperipatus; species Epiperipatus broadwayi. Next base: position 4,270,887 of record JAQFVV010006226.1, on the reverse strand, counting down.
ATAAAAGAAGTGGTGGATTTAGATTCAATATGGTTTTAGGGAATCAAAAACCACTATAAATATGATTTTTGTTGACAGATAAATGCACAACAGATGTCAGGAGCAAAGGAATGATTTATATATTGCTTTTATTGATGTGGTTAAGGCATTTGATTTAATTTTTAGGACTATCTGTAGCATTTGAAATAATTGGTATCCTCTTTATTTGTGTTATACAGCGTCTACATGATAGAATGAGAGAAAGTATTATTACTATAGATGAAACATCTGAGGCATTTGAAATGAAAACTGGGGTTAAATAAGGATATGTACTTGCTCCAACATTGTTTTCAGTTTTTATGATTAGTCTTTGGAATTATTTTATGTGGTTTAATCAGACAGGGATCAAGATGTGGTATAGGTTTGATAGTGGAATTTTTAATTTGAGGCAGTTAAAACCAAAGACAAGAATTTTGCAAGTTATAAATATCTTGGTTATTTAATCAATGTTCAAAAAACTCAAGTTTTTTATCAGACCATGGTAGAAGACAAATTTTCAGCTTGGACAGTTATCAAGTTAAGAATGTAAACCAATTGTAGTTTTATAAGTGGGAAGATGGATTTAGATGTTCAGATCCAGCACAGACTGCAGTGTGTTGCTGCTGTTTTTAATAAGTTAAAAAATAAAATATTTCATTATAGGGAAATAACTACTGCAACTAAATTAGCTATGTATAAAGCTGATATTTTATCTAATTTATTGTACAGATGTGAAACTTGGAACTCATTGGCACAGTATAAAGTCACTGGAAAAGTTTTATTCAAGGACATTCCTTAAAATTTTTTAAAATACACTAGCAAGACTATGCTCTTCAGCTTGCAGGTTGTGACACTATTAAGTCTATTATTGTAAAATCACACCTTCTTGGATTGGCATAAAAGACTTCCTAAAAGGGTTTTTTAAAGTGAGCTTGAATATAGATTTTATAGGAATGGTAGATCCTATCTGCTTTATAAGGATTATCCCAAAGACATTCTAATGAAGTGCACTGTCAATTGTTTTTATTGGGAAGATGTGGCAGAGAATAGAATATATTAGATACAATTAAACATGATATATTAATAATTTTTATTAGTCATTCATTAGACTAGAGATTATCCAATAATGAATATTTATTTTTTTTTTTTTATTTTTTTTTATTCTCAATAATAGAAAATTAGGTGTTTTTTTTTTTCTTTTTTCTAATATATGTAAGAGGGAGAATTTATAACAAAAAACAAAAAAAAAGAAAAAAAAGATTTTTGATTCTCAAATTGCGTTTTTCACGAGGAAACACCATTCATCTGAGCTCACACCCCAACCTCTCTCACATATTTTTATCATTATTGAAAGTAAATAAATAAAAAAAAACAAAAGGTTTTTTTAAAAGTTTCAAAAGTGCAGCCTTCACAACTTTGATTTAAATCACTTAATGAAAGTATATTAATAATTTTTATTAGTCATTCATTAGACTAGAGATTATCCAATAATGAATAATTATTTCTGTTGTTCACTACACAACTCTCACATAAGGTAGGGACTGATTTCTATGCACTTTTAACACTTTATGGAAGTGTTAAAAGCAGATAGAAAACAGTTCCTACCTTGCATGAGAGTGGTGTAGTGTACACTACAGAAATAATTACTCATAATCAGACATGGTGTTGAAGTATTTCAGAAAGATAACTCTTCTGTTTAGGAAACTAAAAGGCAATTTCACAAATATCAACTAAACAGAAAATTGGATCAGTATGTTTTAGTTCACAGATTAGTTTGTATAGCCACCACAAAACTCATTAGTTTTTTTTACTCTTTCTCCTTTTCTTTAGGAATTGGAATGGCCAAACTTATTTTTGAGGGGCTGTTTATTATTTATTATTATTATCTGTCAAACATACTGAAGATCAAATGAATTGCAATAAATATTTAAAATTTATCTATATTATGGAAATAAATCTTGTTACGTGCATTGAAAAAGCAAATTAGAATTGAATGTTGCAAAAATAAAATTAACAAAAACTTACTTTAATGGGTTCTATTTGAAAGATATTATTATTTCTATAAAATTCAGAAAGTTTGGCTTTTAATATCTAATTGTCAAAATTTTTGTTATAGGGATCTTGAATTAATAAAAAAATTATAGCTATAATGTGGCTTTTAGACATCTTCATTTGTGTATGATTTTTGAAATAATATATAAATCATTATTGTCTCCATTTTACATTCATTTTGTGTCATATATAATGTTCTTTTGTTTTCTTGAATCTGGCCTTGTTGAATAAATTAGTCACTTCAAGAATTATTTCTCTCTTACAAAATATAAATTTCTGTAAACACTTAAGTGTTTTTTTAAATAAAATAATATTTGTTATGTAAATACTATTAATCAATATATGCTAGGGAGTATCCTTGAATTAGTCCTGAAATAACACTATATTGAATAAAACAAAATTATTTGTTATTGTTGCTAGTATTAATGCTCAATTTAATACTTTTTTGGTTTCTCTTTTAAGAATTTTCTAATTTTTTTAAATTTTGATTTTAAGATTAATATTTTTATGCTTTTCTATTAAAATCATAAGTGTTTTTTTTTTTTTTAAATTCATGCTCAAATTAAAATTAAATTGTCTTTTTTAGGTTGTTTTAGACCACGAGACTTATATTGTTGATTTGATAGAAGCTAATCTTTCTGATAATCCTAAATGGGTTAAAGAATACTCAGCAAAGGTAAATAATATATTGACTAAACTTAATTATGAAATAATTCTTTTCATATATATATATTTGGTCTGTTTCAAGCTTTCTTAGAAATATTAAAATAACTAAGGAGATAGTTAATCATTTATCATTATTTTTACATACACACTGATTTTTTTTTTGTTTATTTCAAGTCTTACTGTCTTAACTGATTATTCTGAATAAGTTTATGTAACAATAAGATTTGTAATGATATAATTGCCATTGTATGTAGTATGCATGAAAGATCATTCTCTTTTTATATTTATAATATGACAGTCAAAAATAAGTCATGGCTCTCTTATCCCAGAAATAATAAAGTTATCAATGCAACACTGGTTGCTGAAGAAAGGCAGAATGTGCTAAGAATTATTGTGTTATGGATTTAGGCTGTTATTGAATTTTACATGAGAAGAAAAGCAAATACTTTTTGGAAAAATAATTTATTAGCATGGAGCTTCTGAAAAGTGCAATTTTTTTTAGAATAATTGGTCAGTGGAGATTAGCAAATCCTAAAGAAAGAAATAAAAGTAGCATATATTGCAATAATTCCAATTTGAATTTGATAAAAGTATTTGTGAAGCTTTATAGGTAAGATTTCATCTTTCAAACTGAATTACTTGTTGATATAAGAAAAATTTTTTTGTAGAAGCCTTGATAGAATCTCCAGATATATAGTGTTAATTAGAATATAGTGTAAACTGGTTGCCTTTGTCCTCAAATGTAAATGTATTGTGTATCTTATGTATGTTTGATTGTAACTTTGTTTTATGTCTTTAAATGAATTGTATCATTTATTATTTTGGCAAAAATTTTGTTAAATTAAAGACAAAAAAAATCAGTGAAATTTTTTTATGTAGGGTTATCCCCCCCCCCCCCCCCACGTTTTAAATAGAAGAATAATGCAATAGAGTGAATATTTTTTATTAACAAATTTCACATATAGCATACTTATCCTACATTTCCAATAATTATTTTAATAGTAAATATATATATACTATTATTAGAACTATGCTGTAAACAATTTCATATTTTGCTCCTCTTGGTTGTATCAATAGTTGCCTGATTACTAGATTCTTAATGATCAATTTTTATGAAACAAGATTTTTATAAATATAAAAACACTTTAAGTAATATTTGTATAAAATTATTCCATTGTTCCATTTCATATCTTTTAAGAAAGCTACTTTGCCCTGTTCATAGATAAATGGTCATTAAAGTTAACAAAATACATATATAAAAAAAGAGAAAATTCTATGCCTTTCATTTATTTGAAGCAAGCACAAAATTATTAATTGTTGGGCATTTGTTATTCTTTAAATTACATTAATAGAAGTATGATGTATCATATAATAAATACAGTATAAAAACTTTCAAATGACTTATACTCAAGTTATTCAAAATCTCTCTGACCATATTAACTATAAAATTCAGAGACTAACTTTTTGCACCAGATACATGTCATTATTGGGAATGAAGACCCTTTAAAATCAACAGATGTTATAATATTAAAAATTTACATTTTTGAATATATTAAATTAAAAAAAATTTTTTTTTTCAATTTTGGTTTTTTATGTAAATTATCATGTTTGTAATATATTTATTTTACAAGTTCTTTATATAGAGAACCAACAATAAATTTTATTGATATGGGTTTTTTAAAATTAAGTTTACCAAGATTGAAAATATATTTTTGGAAGCTGTTTGTAAAAAAGTAGGAATAAGTGAAGTTAATTTTGAATGCCGTATTGAGATGAAGAGCAGATTGGTAATTTAATTAAATGGTTTTTAACTTTGAATCTTGATAGATGAAAACTTATAATCTCTGGCCTTATTTATGAAGCAGCTTAAATCCCATAATAAAAAACAAAAAAATATATGTACTGCTTCGTTGCAAATACTTGACTTGTCAATAGATCACATGATCACCATCAAAGATCATAAGATCTAGGTGCAGTGCTCTCAAATCCAAAGCTCCTCACTGATGAAAGGCACAAGCTAGAAACTAATCTGGGGATATAGATAGGGATTTTATGCACAAGCCTTCTAGCATCCATTGATTACTCTGGCTTGCACTGAGTGGCACTATTGTTTGGAGAGTTTTTCCTGTTTTTTAACTTGTCAGTAGATTATTATTGGAGTCTGGTAGCAATTTAGTGTGTTTGGATCTTTCTTTTTATATTGATTTCTTCAAAAATTGTGATGTAGATTATGAGAGACCAGAATTAATGAGGTGTCTAGCAATGGCAGTAATCTTACTGCCTTATTTACTTCATCTTCTCTTAGGAAAAGACTTTATATTTAGACATTTATACATCTCCAAAAACAAATAGAGACAACTGGGCAACAAGATACTATGACCTAGCAGAAATTATTTGATCATCATCAGTGGTAATTGATTATTGCTTGCCATTCTTTTAATATAATTTAACATCTCAATATTTAGAGATCCATAATAACTATTAATGAGTTTTGTACATCATTAATATACTAAGAAATGAGTATTTTTTTTAAAGTCATAATTGATTCAATAGAATACAATGATTTTAACAAGTCTTTATTTTTTTGATGAAACTTTTTTTTTTTATCTTTTGTAATATGTACCAGCTGAAAATCTTTTGAAGTAAATAATCTGTTTTTTTTTTTTTAATGAATTAGCTAAAACAATTTTAAAATAATTATGTGAGGACAAAAATATGTCAAAAAGTTCTTCAAGGAGTAATAGTTTGGAGAAAACATTGTTTAGTAGCTACCATTCAGTTGTTGACTGATAAATGGATTCTGGGGATATTGGATATGAAGGCATTGGATAGGGGTTATAATACATAATCTTCTAGCACCTATTGATTAAGAGCTTGCACTAGGTGGCATTATTATATGGAAAATTTGCTATTTTAATAATTATCTTGTAATTTGTATTGTAAATACATATTCTTATATATTTTAGTGTAATCTTAATAAACAAAAATTTTTGTTCTTTTTTAAATTTAGGATGCATATAACATGACATCTTTACTTCCGCAAGACTGGAATAATCTGATAAATTCGATGAAGACAAATGATACTTTATTTAATATGTATTATAAGTAAGTTATATATATATGTTCAATAATAATAATAAGCTGCAATCTCATAATATTATCCATTTATCTGTATGTATATACAAATAATAGAAACCCCACAAAAAAAAAAAAAAATTCAATTTTGAATAGAGTTATGAATATAAGAACAAAATATTTATAACTTTATTTCACTTGAAAATATTTTGAATGACTGTCAGTAAAATAAATGCAAATATTATATTTACAGAATTCTACTAAAAAACTGTAAAACTTAACTATTTCAGGATAAAACATTCCATATATGATGCTTACCAAAGTAAACTTATTTATTAAAAATATCTGCATTTAAGATAAACAGTAGTGGTCTTTTTCAATAAAAAGTGGAAATATATAAATGAATTTAAGAAAAATTTATAGTTATGTATTGTATTATTTCCGTTATCTAATTTAATTGTTAAATGATTTCAGGAAAATTTATCTACCAATGAATATATATTTGATTGGGTAAACACAAAAATATGGGCAGAGAGGAAAAAGTAAAAATAAAGTTTAAAGAAGCTGCTCACATAAGAATGGTAAATAATTTCATAAGTCAATCTTAGTGTGATAATCCATAATGTTTGGAAATCAGTCATTAACCTTGTCTTTGAAAAAAAAAGAAAGAGAGAAATCAGAAAGATTCTCTTTAAAAAATTATACAAAATTTCTATGACTGTTGCCTTTGATTATAGAATAATCTAATTGGTTGTGCATGTCCTTAAATTTAATATTAACATATCTGAAGATTTTACCACTTTGATTCTGATGGGAGTATTATCTCTGATCAGATCATCAATATCTGAAGAGAGAATAATAATACCTAGAAGTCATGTTTTATATTGAACTGTCTATTAGGCTAAAAATGTAAATGTATTTGTGGTATTGGTAAAGTATAAAGTTTGCATTTTTCTAAAAACATTTAACAATTAAACTAAATGATGGAAATAGTTTAACATATAACTGTAAGTAAAATGCCATTATCACAAATCTTAAGATGCATTTTAAATTCCAGGTCTCACTGCATTAAATGCCAACTTCTTGCAATTATTGACAATAATAATATTTATTTTATAAAGCGCAAACAGTATTGAAATTAAATTGAGAGACTACAAACCTCTCACACTCATTACTATCTAACAGCCAATCAGATCGTAAATACAAGACAGAGAATTTAACAAGAAAAGGGCGGGCCACACGAGAGGTTTGCAGTCTCTCAACTTAATGACAATAATAATGAATGTGAATTTGTGTAACATCTGTGAAATACATATATATCATAAAATGAAATTGAAGCTCCGGAAAGGATCCTCAATTTCATGCATTTATTATTTTATAAAAAAGTGTAGGATGTGTAGGAATCCTATAAGCTAACTACAACTCACTATTTATTTTCATAAGTTATCTTGGTTAAATCTTGTAAGATTCACTCCAGTTCTATTTTATTGCATATAATATTCTATTTGTCACATGATCACCCATCCATTGATTACTCTGTTTGGCACAGGGTGGCACTACTGTATGGAGAGTTTTTGCCTACCAGGTTTATCTGGGCATAATTGCTGAGATATTCTTGACTTCGTTTAAGGAGAAGCCAAATACATCACATCACATCACAGCCTTTGTTTAATATTCTATTTGACAAGATCCTGGTTTACCAAAGACTAGATACCATTTTCAATACAGATAGTATTTTCTATTTCCCTCTTTTGGTTTAGTGTTTTCAGGAATTTATATTAATGCAGGGCTCAGTCATCGTGAGCCTTTCATGTAATTGATAAATGGAAAACCAGTAAGCTAGCCTTAATTCACTATTTGTTTTCATAAGTTATATTGATTAAATCTTCTAAAATTAACTCCAGTTTTGTTTTATTGCATATAATATTCTATTTGATAAGACTGGTTTACCAAAGACTATGTACTGTTTTAAATACAAATAGTATTTTCTATCTCTCTCTTTTGGCTTAGGCTTTCAGGAATTTATGTTAATTTAGGGCCCAGATATTGTAGGCCTTTCATGTGATTGGTAAAATTTTCTTATACTAATTGGCAAAGGGATTGTGTATTTATGGAATGACATTTTTATTCTTTAACTACATGCACAGCAATACGGATTCTATCCTCCCACCCCCTTTTTTAAATCCACAAGAATTAAGACTACAATGATGAGGACAGGGTTAATAGACTAGAAGTTTTTAATTATTATCTTTTCTCAAGACAATATAATCATTTAAGAGTCAGATTGGAGTTGAATTTGGTATATGAGTTCCATCTTGTCAAACATTGTATTTTGACTGCATTGGTAGCTATGGAGCTATTAAAATTTAAAGTGATTAATAGCTTTTAGTAATATTCTTTTTTACAGATGTTTAATAGTACATGTAAATAGATACAAGTTTTTTTTTTGTTGTTGTTGGAAGGATAGACAAATGAATATAAAAGGGATTACATTGTTGAATTTGCACTAAAGTCTAATTCAGTATCTTCTATTCTAGAAATTTCTCACTATATTAATGAAAAGCCAATGATGTTAAAAATTGGCTGTATAATGATATCTGTGCTCATTTTATTAATACATATGCTTCAACATTAAATTCAGAGAAATCAGAGAAAGATTTTATTTCACAGCATTATTACATCAAATATCATTAAAAGATCACATTTTTTCCATTTTTGAAGATTTTAATGCTCATGTTGATAAAAGCAATAGATTTTGTCAAAAACTTGCTGGAAATAATGATATTGACATTATAAACTCTATGGTCTGCTATTATAACACATAGATTATTGTTACATATATTTGATTTAGGGAGAAAAATCACTATAAAATCATGGATAAATTTAATTCAAAATAATAATCATTTATTAATAGATTACATTACAATTAGAAATCAGAATATAAGAAAAAAATATATTACACAAGCTCTTATAAGTGCAGATTATTGGACAGATCATAGAGTATACTCTAAGATTAAAATGATGCTTGCGTTAAAAATATATCTTACTCTAATCATATTCATAGGATTATTGATATTCAGTTTTGAGAAGTATCTCTTATTCATGTAGCTATTAAATGCTGAAATTGCTAATTTGAACTTTTAAATTGTCATGACACTGAAGCCTGAATATCTCTTAAGAATGGAAATAAATCTTTTTGGTTTCTCTAAAAAGAATAATTATGATTGGTTTTCTGATAATAATGGATGTAAGGGAAATATATGCCATTTACCGTTTATCAGAATAATAAATTGAATTTTGAACCTCATAGTCAGAGCAGAGATTTAAAGATAGAAATTAAATGACTGACAAAATAGCTTTAAAATGATTTATGGATTTAAATGGCAAAGGAGAGATATGCATTCACTAATCATTGTCATATTTTTTTTTTTGATGTATTGAAAGTCACTTCATGAAAAATGATAACAAAATCATATAATTCCATCAACAGTTCATGGCAATAATATTTAAACAAGTGGAAGGAATATTTTGATTATTTTTTGAATAATATTACAAAAAGAGAGCTGATGATTTTTAAAGATATATTCATTTTATTTATTCAATTAGATTTAAACAAAGTTATTCAGCTTAGTGAAGTCAAAATAGCTCTTTATTATCTTAAAAATGGAAAGGCTGCAGATTCTGAGATCAGATACTGAGAGAAATTTTAAAATACGATAGTGATACGTTAACATTGGAATATTTTATGATTACTGTATATGTACTCATGAAGTTATGCTACCTGCTTTTAAGGAAGCTTCCACTGTCTCAAATTTTGAAAATAAAGGGATGAGATAAGATGGCAGTAATTTTATCATGAAATATCATTATTATTCATTGCAGCAAAGACATTTATAAGAATTTTTTTGAATAGGTTGCTTTCTGTCATAGATTAATGGTTAGCAGTGACTTAGAATGGTTTTAAAGAATCTAGAAGCATTAGCCATAATTTTATTGCCAGGTATATGCAGAAAAATTATCAAGAACAAAAAGTGATTTATATAAATATTTATTTGATTTGGTCAAAACATTTGACTCATTTAATCAAACATGTCTGTGATACTATTGAAATGAGTTAATTGTCCACCAAAGTTTATTTGTATTGATATAGATTTTACATGATAGGATGAGAGAAAGCATTATTATTACTGGTAGAAAATCTGAAATAAATGCTGGTGTTAAACAATGATGTACTGGCCTTAACTTTATTTTTGATTTCTGTGGCAATGATCAAAGTGCTAAGCTTGACTCTTTTGAACTTTTTTTACCATAGTGTTCAAGCACGTGTAAGTGTAAAATTAGTCATGAACTATTTTTATAATTAGTGATAATTACCTGGGATTTCTAACTCAAATATCTATAATGATGACCTTAAATCTTAATCTTTTGGGATCATAATAAATTGATCTCTAGTTTAAATTTTTCTCTGCATTATTTTTAATAATAAAAGTACAAAAAAAAAATATTTTTAATTTATTTTTTAAAATATTCAAATATAAATTAAGATTCATTAGATATTAAAATTAACAATATAAAACTTAATTAAAATGTTTGGGAAACTTTATCTAGACATCCATTAAATATTTCTAGGTGTATAAAAGATATCATTTGGCATCTTATAATATCATAAAATTCCATTAAGATGAATTTAACACACTTAATCCATATAATGGCATAATTAATTTTAAAGGCTGAACTTTTATGCAAAATTTCATTCGTATTGATTTAAAAAAAAAAAAAAAAATTTAACAAGTTATCAATTATTTATTCATATTCCTTCAGATATTGAGTCAACAATTAATCCTTTTTAAGGGATAGTTGTCATAAATTATAACACCTCTAGGCATATTTATGAAGATATAATTCTGATGAATATAAATCCATTATCTTTTGGGTTACTGTATTCACTATAGAATAAAAAAAATAATCTATAGATGATTGAATCAGTTTTAACAGAATATCCAAGGCTTTAAGTAGTTTTTCAACAAGATAATATACAGTCTCAAATCAATTTTATATTATTCAGCTAGAGCTAAGGTTGTTTTCACAAATGTGACCTTAAGCTATTCATTAATCCATCGACTTGAACTTATTTTATAAGATTCATTTATTGTTTTAGATAGTTTTCACAAATTTAAAATGAAACAATACATTAATCCATAGATTCCCATAAATTGTATATTATTTAGTGAAAACTTTAGGTTGATGTAGTGAATATAATTCCAAGCAAGCATTTTTAATTTTTAGAGAAGAGGCAAATAATTATTGCAGTATCATTACAAGCTGTAGTATTCCATAAGTAATTTTTGAAAGTACACAGTTGAATTAAAATATTAAATTTCCATCTTTAACTGCGTTACTGAATGATAAATGTTAATTTAATTTTTCCAATTAGGATGACAGAAAACATTTGTCATTAAGAGGCAAATGCCTAGCTGATTTTTTACTCGGACATTGTGTTGGATGACAAATTGGCTAATTCTAGGTTTAAATTTGTTGTAGTCCTTCAATACACTATAATTAAAGAAGTCTAAACAAATCTTGACAAGTGTTTGCATTTATATGTTTCTGCCATGTGATTAGTGATTTCATTGTTTTTTACCCAAAATATTTCATTTTTTGGATTTGTACTGGAATATTTGGCTCTTGTTGCTAGAAAATGAAGCAGATGAAATTTGAGAGTTTTAAAAGTTTAAAGTGCCAAATTTGAGATCACATTATTTAAAATAGTAGTTAATATTATTTTGAATATTAAAATACTATATTACATTAATTAGCAATAAAATAAAATGCCCAATTATTTATTTTACAAATAAAATGATTTATAATACTAAATATTAAAATAAATGATTTTTGTTTTATTTATTTTTAAAGTTCTCATTTTTTATTAATAATAAACCCATTTATTTAACACTAAGAATAAATCTATTTAAACATTTTATGATTTTTATTTTTTCAATTTTTACTACATTATTATCCTTATTAAATATAATAATGGTTGTTTAGCTATTGTAATAAAAATTACTATTATATTAATAATATTTTTAAATATTTTTAGTGTAGTTAGTATAGTATTTCTATGCTGTGAATTTTTTCCTTCCAAAATCATTTAAATGCTTAAGTTATAAATCAAAGATTTTCAAGGAAAATGCAGTTAAAACTAAGTGATTTCCTAAATGAAGCTTATTTCACCTAATTTTGTTATCAGTGAAAGACAGAGAAGCTGGGGGGGGGGGGGGCTGCTATGGAGGATAGTTGCTAATTCCGACGTTTAGTTAAAAAGGAAATAATAATGTTGTTCATTGTGGATTAAGTGCTTATGTTAGAAATCAGAGATTTTCATGAGACTTTATTAATCATCTTTAGTGATAACTTTCGAACATTTAAAACACTTGTTCACCTCATGGATTAATGTTACAAGTTATTATGGAGAAATTAAAATCTGACACTTTGGTTTTTTATAACATCTCTTTTCTTCCATAACGTAAGCTTGTGGTTAAACACCTGTAGAGGTCCCTACTATCGCATTTTACACGCATATTCTTGAAATTATAGCCTCAGTAAATATTACTTACGTAATCAATGTGCATTTAATAAATTTATAATTATAACACCTTATATAAATCAACAGATGACCCTGTCAAACTATGAATCAATTGATATATAGCATATAATAAAAATATGTAATAACTAAAAGATATACTAAAGCTCTTGTTTTAAAAAAGAAATATATCCGAGCAGTGGCATGTGTATAAAACATAATACAAGCATGAAATTACTGGAATATATACTTAAGACTTTGATTTGAGAAGCAAGGAGAAGAGGCAAATACCAGTCATTGAAAATCTAAGGACATCTACAGTCAAATTATTCATTGTATACACTTAGTAAAATCATTGGTTAAACTTTGTAAAACAGCAAAATAACATGATCAGCCTAGATAATCAAACTAAAACTATGTGTCACAATGTAATAATTGCCAATGTAATAATATTATAGTAATAAATTATTTTGAAAGATACTTGAATTGTAGTACATAATGATAATAATAATACATATATCCAATTCCTCAATTAGCAATTAGATGATATATAAAGAAGAAATACAGTATAAATATATACTTTACTCTAGGCAAGCAGACAGTATTTAGAGTAGGTAGATTAGTATAAATAAAAATTGATACAGATTAATGTTTAACCAACAAAGAAATTGTATATATAATAATGAAAATAATAACTCATACTATAGTTTTCTTCATCTTTTGCCACCAAATGTGGTTACATAAAAGGTAAATTGACACTAATTGATCTGACTGTAACATTCCTTGAAATTAGTTTATTTCTTGGTTTATCACTGAAGTTATATGAGTTTTAGTCCATTTATTATTCTAATCCACTTTCTTGGTTGGATTGAAAATGAATAAATTCATCCATGCGTTTGTTTTAACCATTGTAGAATTTGCACAGTTGCAAAATAGAGCTCACTTGTTATATTCCTTACAAATAGTTTTTGGTATTTTTTCACTAGTCAGTTAAATGATTGATCCAAGAGTTTGTCACAGTTTTGTGTTATAGTTATCAGGTATTCTTCTTTCTTAAATGATGCACATATAAGTAAATACATGAGATATATCTGAGATAGTGCAATTATACTTCTCTTTATTGTAAGAAAAAATTTTTCACTTAAAGACTGGATAACATTATTTCTGTCTTCATGAAGCAGCTATGTCAGCCAAGAGATGGACCACAATAGCTTTTAGCAGACCATTTTGGTAAAATTTTAATATTATACGTATGAACTCATCATGTATTTAAATTGAAACACATTCTTTGTAATGCTGTCTAATGATGGTCTTCAAGGTAACATTTTTTAGTCCACAATCTCTGCCAGTAATGTTTATTCTGATATGCAACTTCTTTTATATGTGTGTTTTTTTTTAAAAATAACCATTTCTAACTAAATTTTATCACAATTCCATTTCACTGTTGTGCTTTTCAAAAAACAGCTTAGATATCCCACTGCAAACAGTATTGATATTCTGTTTTTTGAAACACAGGAAAGAAAATATATGGTGATGATTTATAGTTGGAAACAAAAAAGGAAAACAGAGAAAATAAGAAAAATATTACCCCTTTTATTAACACAAATCCATTTCAGAACATTGCATTTATATAAATGAAATTTAAATACTCGATAATTCTATCATGGAATTAATAATTTTAATAACTTTATTTTGTTTTGAGCCCATATTACTTCCTTTTTTTTTATTTCCAATGATTAATTTTATAATTAGTTAACAAAATCTCTTTTTTATTTTATTTTATATACATAAATATTTATTTGAGATAAAATACTAAAATATACTCACAATTACTGGAACAAAACTTAACTCTTTATCTATTGAGTGTTAAGTCAATGAAAATGCCATTATTTATTATTGTTACATTTAATACTTGTATTTGATGTTTGTAAGTAGCTATGCATTGCTATAATATATATATATATATATATAAGACTATTAACATGTATGTTGAGATTAGGTGCTTTAAATCATTAGTTTATCTGATAAATGAATATTATTTACAAAATACATGTTTGTGGAGAGGATAATCAGACATTTTTACATTGATGGGCAGTTATTATATGATCATATGAAATGAGAAACAAATTTGAAATCTTGGTTTTATATATTTATACAATACACCTGTTAATAAATATATATATATGCACATATATATCATTAAAAACCAGTCAACACTTAGACAATATTAATAACAATCAACAATTTCGAAACTTTTGTCAAGGCATATGTGTATATATTTTTAATTTTGTTTTAGATTTTATTACAAGTCTTTTGTACATGGACCATGTGATAAAACCTGCAAAAACACTTATTTGTGTTCCTTGAAATCAGGCAGATCTTTTGATCCTGGCGTCTGCAATCCATTACTGGAATCCATAGAAAATGAAATTAATACTGGCAGCTAAAACTACTATTGATAGTTCTATAATATAAAGAATATTATATTTTTGATCATTTTTATTTATTGTTTTTTATTTTTGAAATGTCATTATATATACACGCACAAATATGTATTATATATAATTTAATGTGCACCTATATACATGTGAAACAATTTAATTATATGTATATAAATAAATTAAATCAATAACCAACAAACACAACCTTCTATTTTAAAAATAGCCCATTAATTTCAATATATAAATAAAATACATTCTCTTCTTTATAAATTTTGTTTTATTATATGAACGATTATAAAATAAATAAATAATACTCCAAAACTATAAAAAAAAGTATATTCGAAACGTTGAAGTGTTATTTATTTATTTTATAATAATTCATATAACAAAACAAGATTTATAAAGGGGAAGACCATGTATTTATATATGTACATAAGTATATAACAATTTTGAAAAATATGTGTATGTATATGTGTGTATGTATCTATATGAAGATGTATTTATTGTTTGTTTTTTAAATTGAAAAAAATATATTTATGCAAAAGAGTCCTTTTTTATTTACATGTGCCAACTTAAAATAAAGTAATTTTATCAAAAATTATTATTTTTTATATAAAAATAGATATACTAAACACTAAGGATATGATATTTATGTGTGTATAAACAATAATTCTTTATGCTAAACCTTTTTAAGTTATAATAATTTTTGATTAAAATAAATAATATATTATTTATATTTTTAAATATGGCAATTTGATTTTCTTAAGAATTATTTTTTATGCTTAAAATAGACCTTATTATTACACTAACAATGTAACAATTTTTTTTTTTTACATATATTACATTATGTACAAATGTATTTTCATATGTGTTTTTAAATATATATAAATGAGATTATTGACATTAACATAAATGATAGTCTAGCAGTGAAAACGCTGAATCATAGATTCCATATTGTTATATATACATGATAAATAATCTCAATTATTAAAGGATATGATTACAGGGGGGAAGTGTATTAAATTGTTTTCCAATAATGTTTTAATTATGTATCCCTTTTAAAAACAGAAGTTTTCTACAGACTGTACTGTATTCATAAACATGGCATAGGATTTCAAATGGATGTTGAATCTGAGGGGTTGGAAGTGGTGATACCTAATAGTTGAAAAATTATCAGATAAGTATTGGTTTGTTTTCATTGTGCATTTTTTAGCTAGAGAATAAAATAAATAATTTGTCAGATAATTATAGATCTGATATTTACCTAACAAAATATCACGACTTCTTCTGTTTACTTTGAACCTTTGCAATAGGAGCAGCAATTTATTTTGTTTATTTACTTTAAAGCTATCTATCGTAAGCTTGAATAATCAGTGGACATCAGTTGTGTGAATAGAAATATGGCCTATAGTCTAAAACTAAATTAAGGATATATTCATCTAGTATGCATTGATTATTTAAACCCACAATAGATGGCTCTGGAACAAAATAGAATAAATTGCAGCTTTCATTGCAAATTGTAGATTTGCAAATCAGAAAGGAAATAAAAACAATTGAATTATGATGTAATTTTCATCTTGAGTTGTAGATGCATTGTTTACCTATAGAAACTTAGTCTATGATGCTTACAATTGATGCTTTCCATACACTAGTATTTTGCACTTATGTGCCTGTGTAACTCAAGGAAATAGGCTTACTTATTGCAAAGGTCCTCTTAACAGTAGGCATTGGGATAAAGCAGCAAGATAATGTCACATTTTCCACTGAAAACTCAGCATGACCTACATATTGTAAGTTCTCTACATAACCAGATGCTGGTCTAAGTGATAAAGTAGTAACATTTTTATATATTTGTAAAATTGTTATTTAAAAAAAATAATGGAATGCATATTTTAAAAAATTATGAGTCATTTTCTATGGATTATTCTGCTATTTGAGTTTATGCCTGATGCAGAATAATATTTTTGCAAATAAATTAAATTCTTTGCTTGAAGGAGGTGATTATCTAGCCAACAGGATATTATAATTCAGCAATTAATACTTTATCTTAGTTAATGGTAATTGTCCTTTGCTTATCATTTCTTAACAATTTTTTTTATCATCTCAATTTTTATAATATGTCATAAAATTATAATAGTATAATATATTTAAATAATTGATATACATATGATCTATATCAGTGGGCTTCATCTAGGATGCCAAAATGACACTTCAGAAGCACAGCAAAAGATATTGATGAGAAAAGCCTTAATACTTTTTACATGTACAGATAGTATTACTTATTGATATAATTTTAGTTTCCTGAAAATATATAAAATTTGATTTAAATCCAATTGCTTTAGTCATTCTAGTTACATTAATATTCTGCAAGAGAATTTTTATTTTATTTTTAAAAGATTAATTTTAGAATCAAGGTGAAAAAAAAAGCAACTCCCATTTTAAGAACTTTTATACATAGGGATAACTTTCCTATTTATTTCTTAAAGTTTCACAAATTTACTTAACTTTATCAATTTTTGAAAAAGGACCAAAATCATAATGGTATAATTTTTTTGAATATATTATTTTTTAATTATTTTAAAATTAATTTAACAGAAGGGAAAATTATCATTCATTTTAATTTTTCTTAAAAAAATAATACTTTTCTGGAAGAAAAATAGAAAAGTCATATTACTTTAATATGTTTTTAACAGTATTTTTAAATAGGTCTTATTCAGTATCAATTTTTAAAATTCGTATCTGATATTACTTTATTCTGAAGTTATAGCGTTAAAGATTAATTTCATTTTTATTTGTAAATTATAAGTTTTTCAACTAATTTTTAAATTTAGCAAGATTAAATATTTATCTTTATTCAATTATTAAGATATCTAAAAAAGTATATAAAATACAAAATTTTACATATATGTACTAAAATAATGAACTATTTAGAATACTACTACTATACATATATACTTCTGAGTGTTTAGCAACTTCTAAGAAGTCAGAATATTACAAGAAAAAAATACCAAGTTGGGGCTGCCACTATTGAAGAACACATGATATAGGTAATTATGAATAGATTGGTGCATGAGGGTTTCAAGAGCTAACAATTCTTGGATCGATTATCAGTTGAATGGAAGTTAAAAAATATCTCAGTTTGGTCTACTGAATAGAACTACTGTATTTGGCTGGCCAGTTGCTATTCCCATGATAATTTACTTTTAATCTCACAAAACTATAGCAGTTTTAAATAATTTTAAGTTTATAATTAAAAATTATTTTTTTTTTTATAAAAAGATAACTATATTTTTCTATTATTATTAAAATAAGAATATCTTGCTTATTGTGTGTAATTTGGCTACTTTCTTAGTAATCTACCTATTTATCCCCCTTCCCATTTTATATTGAATACATTTCCCCACCTATTTATTTTTTATAATTAGGATTATCTGTATATTTTGTAATCATATATATATATTATAATGGTGTGAATAGAGCATAGAGTAATGGGACATAGTAATAAATAAATAATACTATTGTTTTCACATTTGGGAAACACCAAATTATATAACATGAAAAAATTTATTAATTAAAAATTAATTATTATTCATTCCAACTTGCAACTTATTTCTAAATTACAAGCATGTATAAATCATGATGCTTATCCATTGTATATGCATGTGACTTCTTCCTATCTTGTTACAATAACCTTATGCTCAACACACTGAGACAAATAGTTAATGTTATATTGATGACAATAAAGAGAATATGATGAACGAATGCTATAAAACCACTAATATCTGTCATTCACAGAAATGTATTAAACTCAAAACTAATAACAATATAAATTTTTATTGCTGTATAAATTTCTTATTACAATGTATATGTGCTTATGTATTTTTTTTTACATTACTCATTAAATTTTGAAATAATACATTAAGTAACTGTATAAAAATATTTTGAAATTGATAATTTATTTTCATTCATTTTGTGCATGCATTTTGCAAAATGAGGAAACATATAATGATTTTTATTTATTAAATGAGAAAATCAGCCATGTTCAGCTTCAAAGTGGTTTCTTTCTAAGATGATCCAATGCTGTTAATGTTTAAAGCATTGCCATAAGGCTTTTTTTTCAGACTTCAGGAGTTCATTTTTGAATTCATATCTTCTATTATAGACTTGATCTCTGGGAAGAGATAGAAATTATATGGTACTAAATTTGAAAATAAAATAGGTTTAAATTCATTGATCCTTTGTTAGCTAAACATTGTTTTGAAGATTAAGACACTTTTGCAGTTCAATAGAGAATAAGAACATTTCTATATTTAAATACATTTCCACTTACTCTAATCACACTATGTCTTGTCATATTGTCACATGTTAAATCTTATTCAATATTCATGTGTTTGACTCTTATTGGTTTGTGACTTACAGATATGGATTTTTGTGTGTGTGTGTGTGTGTGCCAGATCTTATTCTAAGTTTTATATTTTTTAAACCAAAATAAAATTTTACAAGTCTCTTGCAGTACAGTGATATTCTCAGGATTATTCTCTGCTTAAATGGTTTTTGTGATGCCAAATCAAAGATGCCAATGGTTAGTCATAACTGTTATCATCAAAATATGTAATTGATGACAGATATATATATATAACTATACTAAATGTAAAAACATTTCCCATTATAAAAAATATATATATTAAAAAAAAATTAACGGTAAATGCAATATTATAGTTTAAATTCTTTTGTAGCGCTTTTGATTACGTGGTAATCCTCGTCAGCTTTAACTGAATTTCAAATTTTTTAAACTTAATGTTATGTATATTTTCATAAGCCGTGTGTGGCCGTATTTGCAACTTGCCTATTAATATATTTATCAATCAAAATTGCTCTTTAATTTTCCTCTTTTTATTTCTTTCTTTCTTTCATTAATATTTTTATTTCATTATTATTAAATGTAAACCTATAATTACAAGTTTTTTCATGGTCAAAGAATGCTGATGCTGTATTAAATTGACTATTTACATTATTTTTAATTCGATTATATAATAATTGATGCTCCTTCAATCTTTTTTCCACAGAACATCTCAATTCACCGATATATAATTTCTGACATCGACATGAAATCTGATAAATTATATTACTTCTTTGCAATTTAGGAATTATACTCTTAGAATTATTAATCAATCGATTAACATTCGGAGGAACACAAAATGAAATATTATACTTTTCTTTAAATATATTCTTAATTAATTTAGATTGCATGTTATTTATAAACGGCATAGATATCCATTTTTTATTATCTAAAGTAACACTGCAAACTCTCTTCTTATTATTAAATGAGTTTACTGTACGCCGGATTTGGTTTTTATCATAACCAACCTTTAAAAGTTCATTAGCAAAGAGTTCAATATTTAAAATTTTATCACTCTTATATTTACATAATTTATCATTGCGATGCATTTACAATTTCAGACTTGCCATTTTATATATTATTGAAACACATGATTTAAAATGAAATGAATATATCCTCTTTCTCCAATAGGTTTAAAAATTAATTTATAATTTAAATCAGTAGCATCTCTAAATATTTGTAAATCCAAAAATTTTATTTTTTCATTTTGTTCATTCTCAATAGTCCATTTTAACCCCCCCCCCCCCCCAAAAAAAGTAAAAACAATTTGAAAAGGAAATTTTTGAGAAGGGGCCATTTTAATTGTTTAAATTATTCAGATTATATAAAAGAACATCAATAATGTCTTGAGGACCATAAACAAAAACATCATCAACATATCTAGTATAAATTTTAATATCTTCAAAATCATAAGAATTAAATATAATATCTTCATATTTCGACAATGTAAAATTACAAGCATCGATTATTATATAATCGAATTAAAAATAATGTAAATAGTCAATTTAATACAGTATCAGTATTCTTTGACCATGAAAAAACTTGTAATTACAGGTTTACATTTAATAGTAATGAAATAAAAATATTAATGGAAGAAAGAAATCATAAAAAGAGGAAAATTAAAGAGGTAAATTTGATTGGTAGGATGGTGTTATTAATAGGCAAGTTGCAAATATGGTCATACACAGCTTATGGAAGTTTAAAAAATTTGAAATTCAATTAAAGCTGACGAGGATTACCACATAATTGAAAGCGCTACAAAAGGATTTAAACTATAATATTACATTTACCATTAATTCTATATATATAACTATACTAGTATAT
Organism: Epiperipatus broadwayi; assembly: GCA_028023455.1. Classification (NCBI taxonomy): domain Eukaryota; kingdom Metazoa; phylum Onychophora; class Udeonychophora; order Euonychophora; family Peripatidae; genus Epiperipatus; species Epiperipatus broadwayi. The sequence goes on along the minus strand of JAQFVV010006226.1, from coordinate 4,249,832 downwards.
TGTCTTAGATTGAAATCTTAGGTTTGAAAAATGATCACTTAATAGCTTTAATGTAAATAACATTATTCTAAAAATACCAATTAGGCAGGAATTGACTGGTAAAAAGCATAGTTAGGTAATATTCATTTATTCTATGCATGGTTATAGAATGAATCAAGGGTCGTCATCATTACCTAATATAATTGAACTAAGATTGTATTATAAATAAATAATTTTTTCTATTGCAGAATTATTGGAAAATAAATTCTTTTATTTTTTTCCATTACACTTCATCATTTTTTTTTTTTAAATTAAAAATTCCTTCAAAATACTTTTTTGTTCCAGGTTTTTTTTTCTATAATTCATTCTATAGTCTTAATTAGCAAAATATACTAATATGGATAATTTTAAAGCATTATAATAAGTAATTTTAAAGCATTATAATAAGTACAATTTAATGTTTCATATATGCTTGTAATGTTTTGTTTTCTATAGAAAGTATTATCTTTGAATTAATAAACCATCATCGTTCACTAATGCATAATTCATAATTCATAAGAAATGTAAAATACACAAATTGAAAATTATTTTTTCCAAGATCTAATTTAGTTGACTATTGAAATGTCAAAAAGGGAAACAAATGTACAGAACCATGATTTTGGAGGCCATTTTATATCAGCCATATTAAAAAAACTTCATTAGTTATCATATATATATAATAAACTTATTCATTCATAGAACAATTAAATCTGAATACATTATTATAATAATTTTTTAACAAATTTAAGAACAATGCCCATTTTTCATATTAATGTCAATCTATTGGTAAGACAAAAGATGGCAATTTTTATCTGATTTTCATGTCATTACATGATGAATAAAACAAACATTGGCACTTGAAAAGCAGTGCCTTTTGAAATTATTAATCAAACCAGATTATAGTTTTAAATAACAATCAAGATAAAAATGCTAATAATTTTAGTAAGCTCATAAATAAATTATATCTGTTAACACAGAGTTTCTAAATAACATTTTTTTAAAAGAATTTACAAACAATGCTTTATAAAAGATGACTCCTTTATTGTTATATGATAAATGAACCAAATATTAACATTTAAAATGACAAAACATATATTAGTAGCAATTTTTGTAATTATTAATGAAACTAACTATGGTTTCAAATGACAATGAATATCCAAATAATTTTAATAAGTTTATAAATAAATTATAACTATTAAATTTTTAACACTGAATATAAACCTTTAAGCATCACATGATTACTCTGGTTGGCACAGTGTGGCACTACTGTATGGTGAGTTTTGCCTTGTTGAATATAAACCTTCATGTATCAACTAAATCTGAACACTTACTTCAATAATTCAGAAATCAGATTCTAAAATTATGATTAGGTTTATTGTTATCAAGATTTTCATCATATTTGTTAATAGAAATTAAGTTGGCTTGCTGCTAAAATAAAGTTTTACTGTTTCAAGGGATAACGTTTGATTTAAGCTCTATTTTTTGTTTGACTAATTGATTGTCATTTTTTTTTTTTTTCCATATGTCATAGCATCGGCCGGGACGCGAACCCACAACCGTCTGCAACCAACTACTTGCTTGTATGGCGGCTGCAATCTCTCTGCCAACAACGAGAAAGTGAATGTTGTTTATGAGTTTGTTAAAAAATGATTTTTTTTGTTTGTTAGAATCTAACTTGTGAATTATTATAGAAATGTTTTCAGACTTAGTTGCTTGTTATATTCTGAGCATTACAAATTTAATAGCCATAATTTATTTATGGGCTTATTAAAGTAGAGAATTTTTTTAAAGATATAAAAATTTGATTTTATATTATGAATCATTGCTTGTTTAATAAAATTTTGGCTGGATGAAAACTTAATCTTTAAAAGAATATTGCTTTGTTTTACTCACGTCTCATATTTATCTCTCTAGATAGCACTATTATGTCTTAGATGTTTTAATACATTTAAAGTCATCCTCTTTTTCAATTTAATCTTTTCTAAATTTTATATTAGATGAAGTAATCAGCAGCTAAATCATGTGACAAGCAACTTGCTGTCTAATTTTTGTTACCTGATGTGGAAATAGAGACTGAGTTATCTATATTGACTGGATGAAAGCAGTTGACATGTAGCAAAACTATAGGTGCTATAATTGTAATAATGACAACCCATCACAAACATTATTCATTAGCTTTTCTCTATAAAAATTATTATATATAAAATAAACTGAGTCTATTTTGTTTCAAATAGAATAAAAATAGGACACATATAGATAGAATAAAAATAGGACACATATAGAGATATTTACTGCCTTGAATATACATTTCTCTTAATTCGACTTACTAATTATTTTGATATAATTTCCTAATTAGATCTCCTATTCAGTCTTTTCTAAACTTTCTTTAAATTTATACAAACCTTAAATAAATGTTTGTAAATAAATAATGTTGACAATTCTATAATAACTTTCCTCCATTTAGTAATTGCTTCAAACATCATATAAACAAATTCTTTGTAGACATCTCAGCCCTATATGCTCTTTATCTTTTATTTAAATAATAACAATTCATACTTTTCTTATCAGATGAATCTTCTGTCAGTTATACAGAATTGTCTTAATCATAATGTGCAGATTATCAGCATCTCTGCTGTTCATCTATCCATACCTGTTGATTTTTTATTTTCAATTCTTTAGTGAGGTAAATTTAATATTGCCATGATTTTATATTTTTAGAAATTGCTATCTCATTGCCCCCCCCCCTTCTCTTTTACACACATTAATTTTTTATGTTTATTTGTTATATAATTATTTAAAATGTGTCCTTTTTTTCATTGTCAAGTAATATTACATATTTTTGTATTACACTTCTATTTTTATCTATTTCCAAAATTTATTGCTTTCTTTTCTATCAGCTTCATTAATTAATATATTGTACAACATATAATATTTAATTTCTATTTTATTCAGAATTATTTTCACTTTAATAAACCAAATTATTAATATTATATGGTTTTTGCGATTTCATTTTTCCAACATGATATTTATCATTTTTATTATTTCAGTTCTCTCTCTAGCCTTTTCATCTTTTAAACAATGCATATTACAATTTAATTCTCCTCTTCTCATGATAGTGCAATAATAGAGTTGTGGTCATGAACTGCAATTCAGGGCTGGTACTTATAATACTGAATTTTATATGACTTCCACAGTAACAAACATTCAATTACTTTCCTTTATCTAATTAATAAATGATATTTATTTAGTGTAATTTTCATTATGCCATTTTCACTGGTTTCTATCTGCTTTTAATACTCTGTGGAAAAGTGTTATTCATTAAGTGGATAATCTCTAGTCTAATAGATGACTAATAAAAATTATTAATATACTTCCATTAAATGATTTGTGTCAATTGGCTATCTATATATATGAACAATGAAAAGTGGAAATATTATTCATTAAGTGGATAATCTGTAGTTTAATGAATGACTATTAAAAATTATTAATACACTTCCTTAATTTCTATTCCCATTAATATATTGTGTGATTTTTACTCCCTTTCCGTATATTTTCATTTTCTCCCTATTTAAACACATCTATATGCTTCCCATTTTTATTTGATTTTACATAATATACTTTTTTCATCCTCATATAATTTTATTTACTTATTTTTTCTTTAATTTTTGAAGATCCTACTTTTATCTCGAGTGGCAAAATACTTTCCCATTTTTCATCATACATTCCGTTCTAAAATGTTTACTTTTGTAAAACTAAAATGTATTTTTATATGCTGTATTTTTTTCACTTTTTTTTTTTTATATTGTAATAATCCTTTTTATTCTATTCACCAACACTGATTTGCCTAGATAATTTTCTTTACTTCTTCATTTATTTCCTAAATATTTATATATTTACAAATTTACTCTTAAACTTTTTAGCAAACTTTATTATTCTTATTATTTTGTCCCCCTTTCTTTCCAAATAATTTCTTTTGTACTTTTCTATCATTATGATTAAATATTAATCTATCAAAAATGTAAAGTTTATCTTCTACACAAACGTGATCAATTCATCTGTCACTGAATAGTTTCTACTGTATCGGTCAGATTTGTATGTTCATTCAACAAGACCTAGAATCTGGATAAAAGTACCTCAAATTCAGTCATGCCTGAGATACATAGGTCAGGAGCAATCATGAATTTTAACCTATTTTCCCATTCCCCAAATCTATGACCATATGAACAATATCTTTGGTGATACAGATGAATTTAATTCATTCCAGGACTGGAGACACAATGGAGAGACATAATATCTTACGGCTAAGTGAGACTATTTAAATAATGAAGGGATGCTGCATAAAAATATAAGATAATACTTAAGAATGTGGAGATTAATGAATGATGAGATTAAAATGATTGATAATGAAATGAAAGAGCAGGCAAATTATAATAAAAAGGGTTTACATATGATAAGCATGATCTTGGGTAACCCAGGCATAATGAATTCTTAAAATACGAATGATCATAAACAAATATAGGGATTGAATTAAATAATGATTCGAACATTTGAATAGATTGAAACATAAACTTTAATAAATACTCTGACATAGTTATTTATATATTTTAGTCAGATTTCATGCAAAAAATATTTGATTACATATTTATATTGTTACATAATTTAATATTGTAGAGAACATAGTGGTGATACGAAATGTCATAAAAGGAAAATGATACATATAAAATAGTATATAATCGATGCAGCACAGTTTAATATGATAATACTAAATAATGAACTTTCTCATAATCTAACAATATTAACGCTACTTTAGAATTGAGCAAAATAGGTAATTAATGACCATCATGAAGTATACTTAAAAACTGAGAAACTTTGCTGTTTATAGTCAACATTGAATTAATATATATATATATAATCATAATACGATCGATGCCTTTGCTAGCATTCAAGAGATATATATATAATGAGATGCAGTAATATAATTTACAATACATAAAGGCATGAATACGCAAGTATTTGTGTATTTGACATAAGATTTTGTGTATCCATTGAATCAATAGAGTTTGTAAGTATGAATAATAAAAGCAAATTACTGACACATCTAGGAATCGTTCACTTAAAAGAATAGACAGCTTAATGCAAGCTTGATTTGTGACATTCCAATTACAATTAAATTAATCAATAACAAATGGCTCAGTATTATCATAGCATTATGACATAGATGTTAAATAGTCATACATTTAAATATTAATAGGTTATGGTGCTAGCATGAATCACAGCTGTAAGAGTTCAGTACACATGGAGCCAATGAGATACTTCATCATTTATTGATAAATAAAAGAGCATGTTCATGCTTTTGACAGAGATATCTTGAGATAAGGTAGGAAGGAAGATGCAATGGGCCAACTGTCCCGGAGTCATCCTACACAGAGCATTCACTATTCTAACCTAAAAGTGTTCTACCCCCTTGATTAGAACTAGTACGATAATGATATGGGTTCAAAATTCCCAATGATCCCAAATGATAAAGCAAAATATAATAATTAATAATGCTGGCATGCTAGCAATGCTGTAATAAATAAGTACATCCTTAATGATGTTGATATAAATTACAATCCTAAATACATCTAACATCAAGCATAATGGCATGACTAAATACTAAACTTACTATAAGTATAAGTATTATTTAAATAATCATTGAATGTCATAATAATGGAGCATATAAGCCTTTCATTTAAACAAACTCCACATAGTCTTAAAATAGACAATGTAAATATTACATGAAATGTACGCTCAATAAGTGCTACAAGTAAATGGTTAATTCATTATATTTAAAACAGTAAGAGTCATTGAGATTATTTTCAAAATATTACAAATATGATTTAATTAATAATGTTAATCACTAATGATAAATTAATATTGCTAATAAAATAGGGCAGTGTTAATAGCAATCTGCCATTAAACATATATAAAAATATTTAATCATTACTCAACCCAGCTAGCATGCGCTTTTATAATGAAATTTACATGAATTGATTAAACCTCCCTTTAATAATGGGAGTGAATATACTAATAAACAGGCTCGCAAAGTTGGGTTAGATTGGCATATTAATTCAAATCCAAATCAAAATATATAAAATAATATTAAGAAATTTTGCTGCACTCAAATACAAAAATAAATGGAGTGTGAAATGTTGAAAGAAATTACAGATTTGTATTTTGTAAGGTTATTGTAGAGAGTCATAAATAAGAAATTAAAATATAACTGATATTACATGACCAGCATATTAATAGACAATTATATTTAGGAGATTAAATAGAGTATATATATATAATTGAAATAGAGTAGGCAAGATCTTTAAGGTGTCATTGAATGACCTTCCGATGTGTCAACTTGCTGGCCAGCCGGATTCATGTTTTTACGAGGCAACTATGTTACAGTACAGAAGCAATATTTATTTCATTGGGTGGGCAGGTAACATCTACATAAATCACTTTCTATCGGTTTATAGTTAAATTGAATGGCTCAGAGGCCCCACTACTCGAGCATCATAGTCTTGAAATTTTGAGTGACATAGATTATGTTAGCCACTGAACTTAGAAAAAGAACCTTCAATAATCCTGTATCAAATTGAGCTCTACCTATCCTGTTTCTATTATCTTAGGAATGTTTTTAACAAATTATCCGAGGCAATGCAGATACCAACTTACCTCGTGTGTTCTAAATCAGTAGAAAATATGCTTTTGTTTTTACATAGAAAAAGATGCCATTAATTGATAAGTTGTCAAAGATATTGTTCGAATCTATTTCTAGTTTAGGAACAGACTTGAATAGATATAATTTCAATTAAATTATTTATGGTTAAAATGAATTAAAATAGAGTGATTTTATTAAACTTAACTAATGTATTGCTCTATTGTTCACTAAATTTACATTACTCTAATTGCTTTCCAGAACCTTCTCAAGTATTGCATCAGCTTCTACAACCAAATAAAATATTAAAACAAATCTAATTTATATAAGATATAAGAATTCACTATATATAAACACACATAAACGGCTCTTAATATTAAGGGATTCTAAATTATAATTAATTTTATAAATTTAATATTTAAAGAGACTTATTTAAAATTATTATTGGAGGTCAGGAAGAGTTACATGTATCTGCATGTTGACTCTCTGATAACCTAAGTGAGTGGAAGGATGGGTTTGAACCCCACCTTATAGCTAGCTAGTCATGAAGCAAAAATCTGGGTCATAGATTTACTGCTTCACTATTACCATCTGCGTTTTGCTCTAGTTGCATAGCTCTCACTTTCTCTTAGAATTTTATCTATAAGTTTCAGTACTTCTTTTCCAAAACATACAACTTTACTATCATATATTAAGTCTCTTACATAAAATTAGATATATTTCATATCCATTATAAACAATCACTATCAACTCTTAATTATATATTTACTTGATAAATTTTTAAACCACTAAACATCACATGATCACCATCTCTATACTAGCCTGGGGATATTGGATGAGTAGGTACTAGATAGGGATTTTATGCACAAGTCTTCTGGCATCCATTGGTTACTCTGTTTGGCACAGGGTGGCACTACTGTATGGAGAGTTTTGTCTTTGATAAATTTTTGTTAAAGCTCTCAGTTATTTACAAATTCTCTCCTCTAATGTATCCCAAACCCAAAATAGGTGTTTCTCTTTACAGTTTTTAAATTCAAATACTCAATATCATACGCCCCCTTTATAATTTACCAGTAAAATTTTGGATTTATTTTGACTAAACCTAACATCACACCCTCCATCATAAAATTTGTACATTTATCTAAAAAAGTATTTTTTTATATTTTGTTTGCCCCAGGCCAAAAAACAACTTCACCTGCAATACCTACTTCTAAAAAATAATAATGTTTACATTTACTTCACCACACTCCATTTCTTCCAATTAAATGAATGATTATTGAATCAAGTTGCCCTCTTTTGAGAAAATCTGTAAATAATACAGGAAAACTGTAGAATAAAAAATTAGTTCAAAATTTACCACGGAAGCACAAAAAAGAAAAGCTAATAATAGGTAGCTCCGCGCTCACACATAATTAATGCAAATACAAAATGAACAAATAAAAAATATGCTAATATGTATAATCATTTTAAAATTTTAACTTAATTAGGCTAGAATTTTTTTTTTTTTGTTTAGTAGCAGAAAAAAATTAATTTTAACGATTTACTGAAATCGCTTATAGAAAATAGGAAATAGATTCTATTTTCATTTATTGACTTTCTTAGTTTACATGGAATTAAATTAAATTTGTATAAAATTTTAAATATTAAAAAAAAAAAGTTATAATCTTTTATCACATTTATGTATTTGTTTAAAACATTTTATAATTAAAATGATATCTCTATTAAATTGCCTGTTGTTTTAAAATTCAAATAGTATTGTTTTGTATCATGGGATTTAATTATATATTAAATGTGGAATCATTAATTTATTGTTATAAAAATAGTGAAAATTTTAAATTTTCACTTCTCTATGATATTAAGCTTTTAAAAAAATTAAGGTATCTCTTTAAATAATGTTTTTTTCTTTCTAGAACCATCTACTGTAAGTTTAAATAATGATAGATACCAGAGAGTACAGTGGTATAAAATCCCCAATTTAGGATCATCTTCAGTTAAAATTAAGATTCAGAATTGGAATTAATGCATTTATGCATCTAGCTGGCATTTGTATTTCAAATCAAGGCTAATTTATCTGCATAGTTATATAAATCTGACATCAGAAGTTTCTATATGTTTTAGATTAGGTAGTTTTATGATAATTTTAAACTTCTAACTTTTGACTACGGAGATTAATAGCATCAATAATATATCATCTTCATCCTATTTTACAGAAATTTACTATAAGTTGTGTAGGGCTGTAAAAGTTCTATTTCCAGAATGATTTCTGGTCTTGATTTTCATCAGTGAAAGAATAGGATTCAAAATGGAACTAATGCCTTTATACATTGAACAGTTACCTTTTATTACTTTATACTATTTAAATTAATATTAAAACATAAAAACTTTTCATACAGTAGTGCCACTCAGTGCAAGCCAGAGTAATCAATGGATGGCATCCATTGATTACTCTGGCTTACACTGAGTGGCACTACTGTATGGAGAGTTTTGCCTGTTTTAATAACAGTTATGAGCAAGCATAGGAAACAGTGATCATGTGATGTTTAGTGCTTTAAATTAATATTCCAAATATTTTTTAAAATATTTTAAACTCAGTCTAACTTACTTGCATATTTATATAGATCTGAGATACAGTTATTTTTTATATATTTTGGTGACCTGTTTTCTTCCCACTGTAGATTTTCTTTTATTTTTTGGCTAGAAAAGTTAATGCCAACAATTATAGCTCATGTTTTCTCAAAAACTAGCTTGAAGATGGGAATTTTAAAATACTATACAATCTAGTGTGCATTAATTACCGGAGCTTATAATAGATGACCTTAGAATGAAATGAAAATAATTGTTCTTGGATGAATATTAGAAAGCTATGGGATATTGTTGCTGGTATTACCTTTCTAGCCAAAAGCTAAAAGAAGTCTATAGTTGTCATAAAACTTATGAACACATCTGATGTCAGATGTACATATAACCATGCAAGCAAATTAGCCTGTGTTTAAAACTCTAAGGATTTTTTTTTAATTTCAGAATATTAGCTTAAATAGTGTGAAAAAGTTAAAATGTGACTGCTTGTATAAACACATTAGCTCTAGATCTTCAGTGATAAAGACAAAAATCAGAATGTGGTTTATAAATAGAGGCTTTTTTAAAAATAGTCATCTAATGTTCACTGATTACTTGAGCTTACAATAGATAGCTCTAGATTAGGATAAAGATAATTGCTCTTAAAAACATACGAGGAAGTAAATGAGAAACTTATGTGATATTGTTTTTTTTGAAAGATATTAATATGCTGTGAAGATACAAATTAGACATGAATGGTTTAGAAATATGACACATAATCAAATAATAGTTTTTTTTATTTTAAAAAAAGTTTATTTACTAGACACAATAAAGAAAATAATTCATGACAAGAAAAGATAATACAATAAAAGTTTATATCAGAATATGACACATTAACAATTAAATTAGGTTACTAATATCGAGTACAAATTGCACAAAATAATATTATTAATACAAGGAACTAACACACTCCCATAAGCATATGAACATATATACATAATCTTTCAATTAATTATGTCATTTTATTTTAAAAATAAACATTAAATGCGTGCTTTTAATTTACCCCAAAGCAATAATATGAGATAAAATAAATTCCGTGTTACAAATTGTTTTTTGTAGGAGTAACTTTTCTATTCATAAAACAATAATTTCTTGATACCTTAATTTTTTTATATAGAGTAATTATTTAGTAAGTATCATTGTATTCAGATATTCAAACAAAAGGGGAAATCAGACACCTATTGCATACAGATTGATGATAAAGTAATATTTTAATGTGGGAATGACTTCACCATTCCGGAATAATGATATTGTTAATTACTTCTTTTTCTTTTATTTGTATAAAGTATTTTAAATTTGTTGGTGGACTTACTTATAGATATAATAAACACCTCCACACTTCCCCAATTCTTTTCAAATTCATATAAATAAAGATATAATAAAAGACAAATGATCCCCCAAGATGCATTTCGTGCTGAACCAGCACTCATCAGTTGGCCCAGGTCACTATCTCTCATATATATCTCTATTATATGCAAAGTATTTATCTAGAATAAATTGTTACATTTTCATTTACTATTGTCAACTCCTTCCACTCACAACTTTGACGCCATCCATTTCAGATAAATACACTATTCATCAAGCACAATCAGATAAAGTTATTCAGAGAAAATAATAAAGATGGCAAGCCTATCCAATCACACATCTGATTTTTCAGAGATAATTAGTCTACTCTTTATTGATCTTTCACAATCAGACAATTAATTATAGACATGAACAGAATGACAATTATTACTTTATTGCACCTGTGTTGCTTTGTGCAGTAGCAGACCAGCAAATTGTAAATGTTAAGATCCAGAGATTAAACTCAGATCTGTCACTTCTAGTATTCAAATTTCTTACAACAATAAAATCATATAACAATTTCTCATGCCTACACAAGCTGTTAAAAATAGCAATTCTCTTCATATAGTAGTGCCATTTAATGCAAACAGATGTAATCAATGGATGCCATCTCTCCATACAATAGTGCCACCCAGTATAGGCCATAATAATTGAAGAGGTGCTAGGAAAGTTGTGAATCAAAATCCTTATCTAGTGCCTACTCATATTGTATGGAGAGAGTTGCCAATGCATTACTCAAACTTTATATAAGCCCTCTAGAATAAAAACATTTAATTTTTTTTTATAATTTTTATTCTTTTATATTAAGTGTGACAGTAGGGCTATATTTAGCAAAATCCTTTAGTAGCATCCAAAAGTAAAAATTCTCTGTGCCTTAATTTTTGGAACAAGAAGACTTCTCTAATCAGTTTTATTAGCCTCAATATTATTAGTTTATTTTATTTTAACTTCTGTTTAGCTGGCTTTCAAAAAATACTGGTATTTATATCCAGAGCCAATGGACAACAGGTATGAGAGGGACATAAGTCCAAATCATCATAGCTCCAAAATGAGTGCTTAATTCTTTTAAATAAAAATATAACATATTATTTAATAAAAACAGATAATTGGATATTTTTTAAATTCAATTCCTATATACATAAAAGGGATTGATGTCACTGTGTATGCAATGTAGATCATAAAAAAGAAAGGGATAGAAGAATAGATGCCTTAATAAAAAAATAAGGAGTTGGAGAGTCAGAGAACTAGTATGGAGAGTAAAAAGGAGTTTAAATATATATATATAGAAATAAACAGAATATTGGGTATGAGTTAATTTACGATATTAACAAGGAAAGTATTTTACTGTTTAAGACTCAAACAGGACTGTTAGCAATAAGGGAATATACACAAATAGAAGAATGTGGGTGATTTAGTCTGCAAGTTATGTAAGGAAGGCATGAAAAATATTAGGTATCTGTTAATTGAATGTAAATGCTTACAAGCAGAAAGAATATAAATAATGAAGTTGTGGAGAATAAATATAAACAAAGTGATTATACAGAAAGTGGGGTTATTTATGTTGGGTTTGGAAAAAGAAAAGGGGAATCTAGATATAAAGACCATAGAGTGGAAATGGGATAGAGCAGAATATGGGAAAAATTTAGGGTGGGGAATGGAAAGGGATGTAAGATGGCTAACAGGTTTCTCTGGTCATAGTAGCTGAAAGATTCCTGATTTCGATAAAGGAAAAGCAATAGAGCATCACATCACATAATAATTGTAAATTAGGTGAAGCACATTGAAAAAGGCAAAAATTAATATTTGCTGAAAAGAGCTTTTATGTATATGATTATTGTTGTATATATTATTGCTATTATATAAAGATATTTTATGTTATATTATATCATATGATTTATTTAAATGTACTACATGATAAATGAATCATTACTGACTTGTACATGGACATACTGATTTTGAAAATATGTGGTTGTTGTTATTGAATCAAGTGATAGAAAATGTCTCATTTAACAAACTCAAAATTATTAAAAAGTATTTATGGTCAACTATGAGCAAGATCAATTATCTAGTCTTGCAATTTTATCAATAGAAAAGGGGATAAAAAATTGTCTTTAATGAAAGAACTGAATCTTTTGCAGCAACAAAAGCAAAAAAAAAAATCAATTTTCTAGAATATTTTGTGACAATATTTTTATTCTTATACTTACATAAAAGAATGTTAATAGCATGCAAAAATTTCCTTTGTACATAATTATTTATTACTAAAAAATTTGACAAGATATATATTAAATATATGCAGAGGACTGTGATTTTATTGCCTACCCCAGTACACCATAAATGCTAGTGCTGACTTTATACCTACGAGTAAAATGGCAGTAGTAATATTATGAATCATTATAAACTCGTTTTTTAAACTGCATATGCCAACACTAATGTTGAGAAAAGACCATTTAACATTACTATGATTTTTCAATGTTAACAGACTTTAAAAAAAATTTACTTTTAATTGAATTATTTGTAAATCTTATATTTTCTAAAATAGCAGCTATTGTTTTAACCTATAATTTAATCATCAGATTAAGGCACACAATATAAATGCCTGTATAAAAAATAATCAACAATTTGCATTAAATACCATGAGAATAACATACGAGGTGAAAAATATTTACTGAAGGGAGTAAATAATATATTTAATAATGAAAGTAATACAAAGTGAATAAACATTTACTTCTTATTTTGCATTGAAACTAATTTAAAAATGACACAAAAGTATAAAAATAAATAACATTTTTTTGACATCTATCATTGACAAATTATGACGTCATTGAATATTTGTTTAATCGAATTAACATTCTGAATTTCTTAAATAATAATAACCACCATATTTTCTCTCTTTTTAAATTCTCATTATTCAAAGATACCGTAACTGATTTTTTTTTACTTAAATAAAGTTAATTTTTGCAAATTTTTTAAAAAGGATTTTTACTTGCTTTGCAACTTTGTATTTAGAGGTGTATTAACAGTTTAAGAAGAGATTTTTTAAGTAGTCATTCTATAAATAGATAAGTTTTTTTAATTAAATTTTTTTAATAATTATACATAATTAACAATGTCTTTGATTTTTTTTTTCTTACATATAGTGATTAAAATTTTTCTTGATCATTAATATGTGCATTCATTTGGTAGATAGACTACATGTTGTAATAACATAAAATAGTAATTGGAGGAATAGAATAAATACATTTAAATCTTTTCAGATTTCTGAAAAGTTTTCAATATGGAGTCATAGTTTTGCATCATTACTATTTTCTTTTTTGTCTTCTTGCTCCATATTTCCAGAAATCAGTTTTTTCTCAATTTATTGCTGTTTTTCTAATAAACATTATAAAGTATAGAATTATGTACATGAAACCTATGCAAAATTTAAATATTGAACAGGCATTAGTAATTCAGATTTTCATTTATAGAAACCAATTTGGCAACTGTAGACAATACTATTTACATGGTTTCTAATCACTAGAAAGATTTAAGACTGTTGGAACCAAAAAAATACAAACAAACCAAAATTTCTAATTTTTTATTCATCACACCCAATATTATAATCTTTTAAACCAATAATAAGTATTCTCCTTGAGTTTATCACAAGTACGTATTGATCTAAGAACATCACATGATCACTAATTCTTTTCCTAGCACACATTATTAAAATAGTAGCAACATTTTCATATGATAATGTCAGATAATACAAGCTATAGTAATCAACAGATGCCAGTAGATTTGTATATTTAAATCCTTATCTAGGGTCCAGGGATATTCAATGAGTAGGCACTAGATAAAGATTTAAATATACAAACCTTTTGGCATCTATTGATCACTATAGCTTGCATTAGGTGGCACTACTGTATGGAGAAAGTTGTGTCTATTTTGATTTAAGGAGGTTGGTTTTTTTTGTTACAAAGAAGGGAATGGAATCCATGATTAATTGAGAAGATTCTATCAATAAAAAAATAGAATGGTTGATTACTCAGTAATTCATAAGAAGTTTAAGCAATAGAAATGATGAAACTGCAAATCACAATCCATAGATCTTGATCTGCAGCATCTGTCGCTTTACCACTATATTAAACCCACACAGAGAATTCTATTGATTGTATTACAGACAATTAACATGGTTCTTCTATAATTGTAATATATTTCAATATAAACATTTAGAAATTGGAAAAAGAATATTGATTGCTAGCATAGTGCTTAGCTTGAATTTATTTGCAATTTTTATAACCACATCTTAAGATATAAATTTTCAGAGAAAAATATAAAAATATCTACATGTGGTCTGGTTTATCTTCTCAACATAATTGTAATTTTTGGGCATCTAAATATATATTTTTTTGTACTGGATAATCATTGAAGGAGGAAATGGCTCTGTGCTCTGTTATATATATATTATACCGGTTGAAAAACGTCCACCCCCTAAACTGCAAGTCGGATCCAAACTCAGCCAAACCAAACTGAATTCAAACCCAACTCAACAGGTCAGATCAATGGATGATCTAAATCGATGGCACAGTGCTATGTGCCAAGGAACTAGCACAATGGTTGGTGATGATTAGAGACCCCTGAACTGACATTAATATTGGATTTTAAATCAAGTCATATGTATATGTTTGGGTTGCCAACACAGACAGTGAGCCTTAACATTAAATAATTATTGAATAAAAGACTTAAGAAACCAAGTGTGTTATTAATAATACTAGTAATAGTTTTTTGTTCAATTTAAATGATGATTATATTGATCACCTCTAGCCTTTAACGGAGTTTATAATTATAATAAAAATGGCAGTTCCTATTATATGCCAACAATGATTACACAAATTATGGAATGCTATATGTCTATGCCCCCAGTGAGAAAATAAAGGCAGATAAAGGTATTCAGTTATAAAGGAAATTACTGTTCTAATTTTATATGAAAGAATGTGAGATTTATTTTCACATTCGCAAATCCATTCATGAAGAGCAAGATATGTATTTAGAGCATAATTTTAACCTTTATTTGAAAACTTATTTAATTTGAGATAACTGAGAATTAGTTAGACTTTAATTGAAATCACTTCATGAATTACGAGCATAAGAGCGGGCTTTACTGGAACAGAGAGGTAATGGTGCTGATGAGTTATGAGCTATAAAATAATGAGAGATAATCGCTGGTCAGTGGTTTAAGTAGTATGGCGTCTTGTATTTGACGTCTTACTGCCCTTTAAAGAGACGGAGAACATGGGGGAAAGCCAGGCTGAGTTATAACTACGAACCTTTGGTGTTCCGAATATAAGTGAGGGAGGAAATGCTTTCTTCCTCTATAATTTAAAATAACAGTAATATTACCACCTACAAGCCTACGAAGCAGAAGATTGCCCTACATCAGCAACATTCGAAGTTGATGACTTGATAGTCACCGTTTGAAATAATAAAACCCAATTTATTATAGAATGCTCTACATGATGACTTGATCAAATTAATTAAAGTCAAACAAGCTTTTAACCAAAACTATTTTAAAGCATTTATAAAATTATATTAATTATGCCCCAAACATTGTGCCCTCCCTGAATCTTAATAGAAAGTAACAGAAATTTGAATTAGAATATATGTAGTTGATTCCTTTATCGACCCTCTTTTGCAAAATATTTTAACATTATATATGAGTAAATAAATATTGGTGAAATGAGAAAATAGCTGGGGCATAGATTAGAAACAGAGCTAATAATTTATTATTAGCCAATTATAAAAATAACAACATTTAATAATTTCTTTCAATTCGATGATTAATAGAATGTATAAATTTAGTTCTAGTGGGTGAGAATTACTATTAGACTTAATATTTGCATAAAGCAAATGGAACAAAGGAGCTTGTCGAGTCGAAGGATTATTGGCATATAACTAAAAATAAACAACATTAATAAATCACACAATAAATATATATAATATAGTAAATGAACCACCATCGTAATGAAGGAAAGTGAAATTTAAAGACTAGAGGTTGAGAGAATTACTATGAATTTAAAAAGCATAATAAAAGAAAGTTTTGTACAGATTTACATTAAAGAATGA